>OMPJ01039773.1:0-11719 GCA_900312935.1 Carapus acus | reverse complement strand
TTTTTTTTTTCCTTAGCTGAGGCCTACCTGACTCGAAGGTCCGTTTTGTGGGAGTGGACAGGGAGCTGAAGACGGCGATTGTGTCTGCGAGGGGCACCTCTGAAAGGAAAGAAAACAACCGGGAGTCAACGCAGCAAATCTGAACCAAGGAGTTAAGGGACAGAAGGTGAAAGAGTGAGAATATGTGTGCGTGTGTGTGTCTTTTGGCATCATTTTGAAACTAAAAATGATTTACTAGTTGAGCAGTGCTGCAGCTAAAAATGTCCCAACTGTGCAAACGTCCCTCCACACCAAACACGTAACCTTTCCTTTCTTTCCCTCTATCAGCAAGGACAAATCTAGTCACGGCAGATAGGCTGCAGCGAAAACTATTCCAACGATCACCCTCCAACGATTACGCGGACCTCTAAAAAACCTCTCCAACATCTGAGGCTTTGTGTAAGCTTTTTGACAGCAGGAGGGGTTGGGGAGGATTAACCCCGGCTGTTTGCTGGGGATCAAATTCTAAGTATTGCTCGGTGACATTTAAGAAAAATGTTCCTTCAGCACTGCCACCGTCTCTGTCGACGCAGGACTGAATGCTACTTTCTGACTGGTGTTAGTGAGCGAGACTGCTGAACAGAAGCTGAGAAATGGCAGGAAACGCCGGCGGCTCCAAATCCCAGCTCGTAAATTCTCAATCTGTCGTCACATTCAAAGAGGACGTGCAAATCCCAAAAAGCCAGGGTGTGGATGGGAATGACCGGCGCAAGCCGGATTCAATTATTCAAGAATGAATGAAACATAATCCATTTGGTAACCTTCGGAGCCTTTTTGGGCCTGTGTTCAACAGAACCTGGCCGTGACGCTACTGAGGACTGGAGTGTCCAACAATGTCCTACCCTCCTGTGCAGGTAAAGACGTCACTCCCGTCTCCACCGTGAGTGTGTCATCGGGTGTGCTGGACATGGACATCAGGGACGGGCTGATGCTGCCGTTTGCTTCGCTGCAGAAGACGTCTGCTTGGCTGCTGCTGCTGCTGCTGCTGCTGCTGCTGCTGGTGCTGGGGGAGGCGTTGGCTGTGCAGTCTTCGCCCGGCTGTTTCTTCTGGATGTCTACGAGTAGAGGGTGGGAGAACGGAGAGACCTGTGTGGATGTGCGCGTGTGTGTTTAAACCGAGCTCAAAATGAGTCCGACGTCGCTAAAACCTGCCTCACAACATCGACTCAGCAACAAAACAACAATATGCCAGAGGCAAAATGTAAACAGGTGGCATCCGTTTTCATTCAACTTTGGAAAGTTGAAATTATAGAGAGACAATTGGGCTGAGGGAAATCCTTCCCGTTGTAAACAAGTCAAAATTTGACGGAAAGAGCCACATTTAGCTTTGTATTTACAAAACTAGTACTACTCAGAGTGTTTTTGTAAATACTGTAATGTCAGTGGCATGTAAGCATTTACATTATTTGACCGGGAGTTGTTTGTTCACACAATTCAGCATAATTGTTTACAAAAACATCCATGCAACACACTGCTCCCAGGTGGGTTTGAATAATCACTGAACGTGTGTGTGTGTGTGTGTGTGTGCGAGCATTTTATTGGCAAATCCTCACACATCTCTCACCCACTCAACCACTTTGAAGCAGCTCCAACATAAACTGGCCAATGAGACGTTCAGGAACTTACCTGCAAAACACTTTGAGCAGAGGTTCATAGTTTTGCTCGACCTGAGGGGAAAAAAAAGAGAGGACGGGGGGGAGGGAGAGAGAAAAGGTGTTCAGGCGGTCATGCTGGCAGAAGGATTCCATATTTGTGTTCAGACGGGAGGAATGGCGCGCACAAGTGCCCTCTGCTTACTTGTTGGTGTCTCTCTAAAGGGCAAAACCAGGTTAATATAAGCCCCCAGCCGTAGACATTTAATTTCCCACAAGAAGCGCTCTGATCCAGTCTCCAGAATTAAATTTCACAGTGGATCCAGAGCTGCTTGGCTTTGACACGGTCACGGTGTGGTAACGTGGCGCGGAGGGGAGCTAAAATGAGCTCTCCTTCCTAAAATGAGCTCTGACTCTTGTTTATCGGCAGCGGCACCAAAGGTTTTGAGCCCCATCCCGTCCAAGTCAAACACAATTTGTGCAACAAAAAATATTTGTGCGCGACTGCGTTTAAAACAAATCAGCCTCTCTTGTGTCTTCTGCATTGTTCCCACATTTTTTCTACCCTTGTCTTTCCGCAGACAACCACAAATACGCAATGATAAACCCTCCTAGACAATAACGGACTTTCACCTTTGCATAGGTGTCAGGTTAAGACTTTTCACCGTGGAGTGGAGAAAAATATTGCCTTTGCGTGGCGCTGCCCACATGAGGTCACCGGGATACAACACCTACACCAATAAGTCGGTGGCAGAATGCAATTGTGTTTCACCTCTTTGATGAGAGGGAATATCTTTTCATATTTAGAAAAGTAAAGAAAATACAATATGGCCGACAAACTGTCGGGACTCCTAACCCGTGTGAAACACAGCAGCGGTGGATCTGTCATGGCTGCAACCTTTGCTGCTCGTTTAGGTCCCGCCAGTCAAACAGCGGGCCACCGATGTGCAAAAACAGAGGTGATTTCCATAGAAACAGACAAGAACCAATGTAATGAAAATGTGTCGAAGGTGCAAGCTGCATACTTGCATACTAATGCCACATGTCCTCACTGTACAACCTTAAACAATCACGGTAGATTGATTCAACCATGTCCGTCCATTGCAAAAGCCTTCATTACACCGAGCCCAGAGGGCCCCAACACGGAAAAAAGGCCCCACTGTCCGATAATCCTGTTTAGAGGAACCTTTTCAGCAAGTGCTGGTTCATTTGTAACACATGGTGCTGGCTCGTCTTTGACGGAGGCTCTTCGTGTACCTCCGAGCTTCCGTCCTTCCTGTCCGCGCTCCAAGCGTGACGGTCGCCGCTAACAGTCACATTCGATTTATTTTCGGCACCCCGTCGCACACCTTTGTCCCCGTTTCTAAATGCAGGGTCAGCCGCAGTCAACCTGAGGAGTGTCTGTCAAGTCTGGCAGCGTGTTGCTGTGGAGGAGGAGGAGGAGGAGGAGGAGAGGGGATGAGGGGTGGGAGGAAGGGGGCACAGGAAAGAAGGACAGAGGAGAAACCTCTTCCTGACATGCTGACAGATGGGAGGCCAATCACAGGTAGACCGTGACAGTCCACCTCCGGCCGTCTGCCTCGCACGGCAATCAGAGCCAATTAATTAAGACAACTAGAGGGGCGACAAAAGAGGAAGAAGCGTCGCGAAGAAGCAAAGAAAACCGGCACACATGCTAGGAGAGTGACAATTAAAAAGATTCCACGCGGTTCGGCCCACTGCTGCTATAAATGGGAACATCTGATTGGAACAGACATGAAGCTGTGCTGTCACGTTGGCGAGGCAGGTGGAGTGACACAGCGAGCCAAAGGATGGGTGATTTATGAGGAAATTAACTTGTAATAAAAGCTTCTGACATGAGCGGGAACATGAATTAATGCAGGCACTTTGCAAGAATACATAACAATGCCTGCTGCATTTCTGATACCATAAAGAAGGGAAACAGTATGTCGCCGTGCAGGGGGAGAAGCACCCCACCTCCATCCTCACCCTGCTGCTTGTCCTATTTCTCATCAGCTATTTTGGACCCTCGAGGAATTTTAGAATGCCCAGTTTGTCAAGTCTGAATATGCAACTGAAGACACTCGTGGCAAGAGGGTCACATTTGGAGCCATCAAGTCATATTTATATGAGCAAGCGTAATCAGAGGAGGAAATCAGAGGAGGTGAGAGGAATACAGCACAATGGCTGTGTTTACCAAGGCGACAGAATGTCATGCAATGTCACCCCTGGATTTTTATGCCTCTTTAATCAGTTTGGAAAAAGCGAAGAAAAAAAAAAAACAGCTAGAACAGGGTTGCAGTCTGAGCGTGCAGGTAGGATAAAGCGGACATTGCCTGCAAGGAGGAATTTGAGGAATTTGAACAAAAACGAGAACAACGCACAAATAACAATACAGAAAGTCGGCCTCGTGCTTTATCAGTCCTGTGCAAAATGAATTAAGTCGTCCATAAGATGTCCCGAGAGGTCCTGTCATGTTTCAAATACAGCCGATGTAATCTATCAGTAACATCAATTTGACCGAGCAGTCATATGTGTTGACTGGATGCACGCACGCACTTGGTGTCGCGTCTCCGGCGCCACAATAATAGAATCGCTCTGTTGCCTCCAGGAATCTCCGGGCACACACTTTTCTGACTGACAAAGTAGTCTACATGCTAAGTAGTGTTCGGCGACAGCTGGGTCGTAATTGTGTGCAAAATGTAATGAACAGCCATGATTAATACAGTATGTTCTAAAAGCCAACACATTACTACACCAGATGCATCACCACCACTTGTCAGACATTGTTGCTTAACATTTTAATTAGGAAATCACTCACTCCGGCTAGTAAGAGCATTAGATATTCATTAGCTGATAACTAAATGTTACATTAAAACATCATTCTGAGGATAATTCCGACGTTGAAATCAGAGCCAGCTAAGCAGAGTCCCTGTCAAACCCTCTGTGTTACAAAAGTGCTTCAAAAAAGCTGTAATTTTCTGCATATTCTCACAATCATACAGCGTCTGTATAGAGGAGGAGGAGGAATTCGATGCAACAATCGGCTATACTCTTCGGCAAAGTCAGGAGCATTTTATACTTCTCCCTCCGACTCAAAAGCATGCCTCTTCTCAACACTGACAAAAGCTGAATTTATTTTATTTGGGGTGAATTCTGAGGATCAATCTTCAACATGTAAGGAATTTTGATGACTTTGACACAACAGACCATTTTGTCAATAATGTGACCATTATCATTTTGTGCTGCCAGGCACTGCGATGCTGCTGAGATTCACACAGTTCTTATATTCTTCCAGCCATTCATTGGGCAAGTTTCCATTGCAGTGGGCATTCTTCCCTCACAACAGTGGGTGTTTTCCCTGGAACACATTAGAAATTTGGATTTGGGCCCAGAGAATCCAACGCTCCTCAATGAAGGACTTTACTTTAACAATTTGATAGATTAGCCTCTGCACTGCCTGTGACTGTTGTAATAACTTCTCCCCATTGTGGCAAATAACAGTGTTCAAGTTTTAATAAGGAATCCCCCTCAGTCAGAAACACCAGCATACCTACTCATCACAATCACATTACAAAACCATCAGCCAGTATGAAATAACTTTGAGAGGGACAACACACAAAAACACAATGTGCACAATGTATTATTTTTGTGCCACTAAGACAATAATAAAAGTTTTGATGCCAGTTGACTCCATATCCAGATCGCATTAATGCCTGATTTTGTGACAGTGCAGCTGTAGACTCCATTATTAGGTTACATTATAGCATTTCCAACATTCTGTCACTGTCACAGAATGTGAATTCAAATATAATTGACACCGATATGATTAGCAAGTTGCTAGGAGTGCGTGGCAAAGGTATGTTGAAGTTGCTGTACTTCTGACTTCCCTCTGTAAAGGTAAACATCATTGCTACTCATCGCGGACATCTCGAAAAACATATATGCTTTCATTCAGCACATGAATCTGATGTATTATTTATCTCGATCTAAATGTCTACAAAGGACAAATGTTTGAAATGCTTGACAGTCCAAAGTATCAGCTCGATGTATATCCGCACTATCTTGCCAATCCTGATGTGATCCGATTACACTAAATTTCTGTAAAACGGTTTAGCGGAAAACGAAGAAAGTGCAGTGACACAATAACAAACATTGTAGCATTCCTTTCATTTCGTTATTTCTAAGCCAACTAAGCTTCTCTGCCGATCAGTACCGAGGGCTGGGAGACAGGGACCGGGCTCGGCTACAGTCCCGGTCGGGCAGACCGGACTACTTTGCCCCACTTAGCCCGCTAGCAACCCCGGAGCGAGCTAGCCGCTAATGCTAATAAACAATGGGGAGGGGTAACAACAAGCTCATCCTTGCTTGGGCTACTAGCGGTTAGCGGCTAGTGACAGCGGCAACACGCCGCTACATAAAAGAACATGAAGACTCAGAAGTTCGTCCTACCCCCAGAAGCCACAGGGGCAGCGCGGGGGTATAACGTTGACGTTGGTGGGGGGCTTGCTGCGCTCGCTGCCCGTGTCCCCCATGTCAGTCTCGGCGTGAGGCTCTCCGAGTAGCAGGTGAATCCGGGGATGGGGTGAGGGCCTCGTATCTGCCGTTAGATCCCCGGGTTGTTTCTTTTTAACGAGCGCAGAATTGGTATCCCGCTCACAACGTCCTTTAAAGTCTCACCGGATAAGGGAAATTTAGTCGACACAAGCGGCATCCGAGTCCGTACATTTAAAAAGCGGGTAAATTATTGCTCCGTTACAAGGAAACGACGGTCAAAGGCACCGGGGAAATCAAGGGCCGATCAGCTGGAGAGTGGACCGAACCACCGCCTCGGTGGGAGTGGGGGGACAGCAGGGGGGGAAAGGTGAGGCGTGGGGATGAGTGGGTGGACTCATTGGGTGTGCGGTGAGTATTTTTACTCACTGTGCCCCCTGTGAAGATGTAAGAGTGGATTTTGAATCTGGAAAGGCTTGTAAGGATGTCACTTACCCGAATGAGTTACAACGCTGATGTGGTATGATCCATACGTTCATCGTCTACTTCTACCTGCGGCCTGTGGAACCAGGTAATATTCTAAATTATGGACGAAAATAACAAAATAGACAAAAATAGATAATTTCTGTTTTGAGCAGTGTTCCCCCACAACGTTGGCTGTTAATGTTGTAATGGTAGGTTTTAGATGAATTTTCATAAGATCTTTTTCAATGTCTAATTCCTGGTGACCATGGAAACCTGGGACATGAAATCTCACTGAACAAGGTCATACTTCTCTGAACGCATTGTAATGATGATGAACATGCGCAATTGGACCACTATAAATCTCATCCACGAGTCTGCAAGGGCTGATTAAGTTTTATGCTCCAATGTCTGTTTTGTCCCCTCGGCTGTGACAACATGATTCTGCAATATGTTAACGCTGGAAATGCAAAGTGTCATGCTCATTTATATCATTTGCATTTGCTGCTCTCACATTCAAGTTAAGTGTTGATGACAGTGGGAACATACACTGATCCAAAAGCCCTAATGAATGATCTGTTGTGATAGTATCGAGATTTTTGGTTGTAAACGTCATGTCAAGTCAACTCAATGTAATTTGTATTGTGCCAAATCATGACAGAAGTTATCTCAAGGCGCTTTCCAAGACGGAGCAAGTAGAGCTCCTCATCATATAAACAGTCAAGGTCTGTGGGATGGACACACAGAGACCCAACATATCCCTCATTAGCATCCATGGTCCTCGGCCTTTGTCCTATGAGGGACTCGTGTCGCTTTCCTGCTTCTGCTACTCTCTTAGTCCTGCAGGTTTGAGCGGAGATGACTAAGGACGCTGTCATGTGTTGATATCCATGAAGACAGACATTTTGGGTGCGGTGTGTCTTTTGGCCGTTGACGCACCGCCACTCAGTTTCAAGGACAGTTTGACAGGGAGAAAATTACAAAGCGTCAATCATCCTTTCAAAGTCTCCATGCGGGATTGGGGTGTAGAACATGAGCATGTCAACAAAGGCCGTAAAAACAATCAGCCGGAGTTTTGTTGCGCTGAGGAAACACACACACCCATTAAATTTTAACGTGACCTCAAACATTCCATTTATGCCACAAGCTCAGCGTGGGCCTTGTTTTGACACGAGAAACATCATATTTTATATTTGACTAATATCTCAGGTCATTACGGTGTTTGGTGCTCCGGTTTGTGGCTGCGGGGTTGAAATGTTTGCACGCCTTCAAATATTGATAGTGCTGTCTGTTATGATATTAACAGCATGGCAGGGTGTTGTTTTGAGCGTCGGATTTGATGCCGCGCAGAATTTCTCCAGGTTTCGGTCCCGTTCAGCGAGACCCTGCCAGCCAATGTTTCTTTCTGCAGGGAAATAGCACGTGGCTACGGGCAGAACACAGATAGATGGCGGCTAGTTCATTAGTGAGTTAGTGCAACACACAGGCCAACCCAGAGGATTAAAGAAACATGCTTCCTAAGAGCCAAGACTTCACTGTGGGGTCCAAACGCTCCAAGCCAGGGCTCCATTTTTATTCGTCTCGCGCTCCCCGCCAAAGCAAGCACTTTGCCTTATTATTTATTGACATATTGTTGCCGTAAGACATTACGTTTCTGATGGAATATTCTATTCGAAGTAAACAAATCACAATGGTAATGCGGAGCAGCAAACTTGGCCGGGGTTGTGGCTCGGCGCTCGGAAAAAGTTGTTGTTGCCTCCCCGCCTGCGTCGGGAGTCCAGCCCGGGGCTCGGTGTCCTCTGGAGATTTGCATAACACCACTTCAAAGACGGCTCCCTTCTCCTCGCAGACCGAAACCCCCAAAAACGAGAGGAATTAATGAGACGCCGGATCAACTGTGGGTCACAGCGTTCCTCGCTGAAGATTGCCGGAAACGGCATATGCATTGGGGTCTCCGCCGTCCCCCGAGGTTGAGGTCCGATCACCTCGGGACGGTTCAGATCAGACATTTCCCGACCCCTCTCTGAGTCACGCCAGCTGGGAGTTTGGAAAAGTGTTCTGTCTTGGATCCTCGCTGTGAGGGATGGTGTTAGCACCTAAAAGACGAGATGAAAGGTCATTTTCGTATCGAATTCTCGAATTCTCTTCGAGGTGTCTTTTCCATAACCTGCCACAAGGAAAGCCTCAAAATAAAAGTCCATTTCCTCGGGTTCACGACCAAGAATGTGATTTTTTTGGGGCAGATAAGTCTTGAAATATCGCGGAATCCCTCTCATCCTCTGTTTGGACAGATTCTTTTGTTGTGCTGTTTCTCTCTTGATACATCTACTCTAACCAAGTGAGGCCTGATCCATAGTCGAAGGTGTTGCTTCGTTTAACATGCCCCCCCACCCACAGATCCCCTCTGTCCATGAGCTAATACGCTTATTTGGCGCTAACAAATCCCAACCAATCCCAAACACGTGCCATTATCCTGCCATATCGCCTCCTCTCCAAGTGCCAATAGGGCCGATTGGCTGTAGCTAATCTGAGAGAGCGACACGCTAACACATGGCGTGAATGGACCGTATGGGAAATCTATGAGAAATTTGTCACACATGGGTCCATAAATGAGCGTCTCTCTTATCTTATAACGCCGTCCCCAAATAGGCACGGCAAGATGTTATTGACACGACAAGGAACATGTCACAACTTATTGATCGGCCCTGGAGGGACGAGTGGGGAGAGAGAATTAGCGCGTTTAATGAGACGACTATGAAATCGCCATTATTGATAAGGATAATTGGGATGCTTTGATTCAGCATTTAGATAGTTTCTAGGATGTCTCTATTTGGTGACCGTGAAGAGCTGTAGGAACCGTTATGCCGTGATGTATTTTAAATCAGTGGTTCTCAAACTTTTTTCAGTGATGTAACCCCTTAAAAATATATTTTTTGTCAAGTACCCACTGACACGGGCGAAACATTTTTGGAAGAAAAAAGAGGTACAGTGCTGTAAAATCACTGTCTGATGTATTAAAGCCAAACAACTTATATCAGTGAACCTGACAAATACATCCATATTGCAAACATTGCATGTAGAAACAAAAAAGAAAAATAGAAGACAGTGACCACCAGGAAGGCATAAAACCAGTCAAAACTGAAATATATAAAACGCTGCTAATTTATATTGGTCTCTGTAATGGTACAAAATTAAATATATACATAAATAACTAAAATGTGTTCACAGAAATAAATCTATAACCTAATTATAGATAAATTACAGTATATTTTGTTTACAAAATAAAGTATAGATATAAAATATAATATATTATATTATAAATTATATTATGATACAAAATAATTTTTCCCAAGACTTATTATGAGGAGTCTACTGAATTTTTAAAGATATTTTGAAAAGCTTTACGCACCCCCTGCAGTACCTCCACGTACCCCAGGGGTACGCATACCCCCATTTGAGAACCAGTGTTTTAAATGATGTCACCAGTGTGCGATTTGTGAAATATCAGATTAGTGATGAGGTGAAATATTTACAAGTGCTAACAGACCTTTAACTAGCAAGATGTGTTCTGCCTCTTGGGTCATTAGCATCTTTGGATTTGTGCACGTTGCTCTCTCACCATACATCAGGTATCAGGAATCTTTTTTTACGGCAATTTACATCGTGCAGTGAAATGAAGGTGCTGAGTTACGGTGCAAAAGGTATAAAAAGGGAAAAAAGAAAGAAAGAAATTATATACAGCGGAAATATATACAGACAGTATATATAGTAAAGTATGAATAATCTGTATAAATAGTAACAGCAGTATGAATAGTAAATAGTAGCAGCAATAATAAAGTGGGAAGGATTAATGGGAGTGTTCTCATTATGATCTGTCTGGTATTGCAGTGTTTCCTGTTATTCAATACTACTGTATTAAGGTGACTTAACACTCACACACGCTGGACTCGGAAAAAATGACGTAGCGCATCCTCACACGATGAGTGCTGAGTTATCAACGTGGGGATTTCTTTTTCACAGAATTTGGCTGACAGTGAGCAGAGGCTGCTGGGGGGCAAACATCTTTGACAGGGAGCTTAGAGATGATAACTTGGCCGCGAAGCAGCTTTGGCTGTGGGCGCTGTTTAGAAGTACAGGCAGAAAGGATAAACATGAGAGAGGAGGCTGCTACCAGGCAGCGCTATTTTCATTTTTCTCCCCTTTTATTCAAGGAGAGATGGCCCATCTAATTATGCTCCGTCTAGTTCCTCCGCCATCAACCCTTGCGGCCCGCACAACCTCTCTCCCTCTCTCTCTCTCTCTCGCTCTCTCTCTCCCTCTCCTCCTCTCCTCCTCCAAGCCTCTCTTTCTTCCCGATGCTCACTCGCACCCACAGTCGCAGCATCCCGCTGCGCGCAGGATGTGCAGCGAAGCACGCCGAGCATCAGGCGGGGGAATCAGCCATAACCGCCACACACACTCACACGTACGCACACTCACACACACACACCATCCTCCTCCTCCTCACTATCTGCTGATCAAAGCATCACTAAACAGCCTAACAGCCAAGACACTATGGCGGCAGCAGGAGAGAAGCTTCCAGAGCCGCGTAATTAACATTATTACACGGCTTGTGTGAATGCTTGGTTCTGATTGGCCGATATTGGTCACGTGAGCGGTCATTATTTTCGTATAATGACCGCTCGACTATCAATAACGGACCGCTGCGAAAAGAAAGACTCAGAGTTGAACTTCCTGCATTCATATCAATCCGCGCCAAAGCGTCTAGTTCCACTCCGGATTGTTTACGTACTGTTGCCCGCGTCACGCTTCGTCACGGAGCAAACATGAGCAGTTTAAAAATTATTTTCAACATATTTGGGAAGCATGAAACTTTCGATGCGTGGGTAAGTATGATACGTGTATTTCAAGCTGCGGCGACAAACACACGTCGGAAGAAGTGACAGAAGCGCAAACGTAAAAGCAGAGTACCTGTAGCCGTTACGGCACTATTTTCTCGCGGAGGCGAAAATATCGTAGCCTACACTCATGCAGAAAAATGAAAGTAGCCTTGTTATGAACTATTTCTGACAACTGTATTATTCATTTATGTTTTAAGCCGTGTAATAAGCGCGATAATGCCCTTGTCGTCG
>OMPJ01039771.1:0-17875 GCA_900312935.1 Carapus acus | reverse complement strand
ACTTCAGGGACCAGAGACTCTCTCAATGAAAGATTCTTTTTCCCTTTTTTTTCCCACTCAAACATGCACGGTTCGTGCACGTTTGTGTGGAAAGAATGTAAATTTCTCAGTATTTAAAGGGAAGCAAGGCGGGCGTGGGGGGACAAGTTGGAAATTTGGACAGATTCCATCCCCAGTCCGTTCCCTGCCCTCTCTCTTTCCTTCCTCTCCCTCTCTCCCTCTCTCTTTCTCCCCCTTCTGCTTCATCCTGTCTGGCCCTCAGCAATGTGTTTCTCGTTGTCTGTCCCGATGCCTATAACTCTCTACACGCTTGGTCTGCATATTTTTTTGTGCCCCAAAAACCGCTCGAAACAAAACATAATTCCGTCTCCCCTCCCTCCACCCTCCTCTTGTCCCCCAGACTCCTACTGAAATTCAATCAAGTGTAAAACGAGAAAAACACATTACAGAGAAATTTCCATAGATTATTTGCGCTGTAAGCACATGTTAAGAATGATTGTCTCGTATACAACGGAGAAACCCCGCTCTCTGTTTAATAGCATCATTTAGCGGACACCTGGTCCCTTTAACTTGTTATTAGAGTTAATTATACACATAAATTACCATTTCAGGACAAACACGCGTAAATGTCAACGCTACCCAGCAGAGGCTACGCAAATTCCACTTTGTTTACTCAGATTGACAAAACACCTTGTGAATTACAGTACAAACGGAGGAATTTTAACCAAACACGCGTCAGCAAAATGTCTCGTCCAGCTCCAAGCACCAAGGCAAGGCTTAAATACCGTGAACAACCGTTTCCGCCAGACGTTTTTCTTGGAGAGGGCTTTTAGATCACATGACAGCAAAACTTATTGAACAAATGAATACCAATCGAGTTATTTTTTGGATGTGGCACCTCCCGTCCACAGGGTGGCCCACTAATGGGGAAAACACACTTGTTTCTCTGCTTGCGCCACTCTGTTCTTCAAAACATCCTTGTAAACTGCAAAGGCAGTTATTCTTGATTCCTCCTCTTCCATCAAAGGTACTTGGTGGTTAAAGGAGCAGAATGGTTTTTTAAAAATATGTTCTCTATGTTGAAATGTTATAGTATAAAAAGGCACAATGTTCAGGAGTCCGCGTCTGTTTTTCTGCTTCCTCTCGTCCGAGTTGATGGAACCTCCATCCAGATCGTGTCTAGATGGCGTGCTACCCATTAAACCAGTCGCTTTTACATTTACAGTCCTGCTTTTAGAATGAGGTTCAAGTTGGCTTCACGTGCGTCTCCTGCTGGAAGAAAAACCTCCTCAGTCTATAGGCCTGATCAGAATGCGGACGGCCTTCATGGAGTAGAAGCCTCCGCCGTAGTCAGCCCAGAAGATCCCGTCCTGGAATTTGCTGCGGTAGACTCCTCCGCTGTACCAGACGCCATTCAGATTGGCTTGGCCGCAGGCGTTGTACCACCATCCACCCTTGTGGAAATGAGCACAGTTGCCTGCGTTGGAGGTAGAAGGAAAGATGGAAGTGGCCAAGAGTCAGAATTTATCAGCACTGACAGCTAAATTTCACTTTTACCAAATCCTGACAGCACACTGAAATAACGGCAGAGGTTTAGTAGCGATTTGCTAGCAATAGCATTATTCCAAACATCTTCGACAGCAGTGTGAGTGGTAAGTGGGCGTGGTTCGTTTAGGAAAGACATACTCTAATAAACACAAACATTGACAAAATGGTGCCTGAACGCAGTCTCGAGGCTTCTTTTTTGATACCACAGATGAAGATGAAGATGTTTTGGTGCAGCAGGCCTCAGGCAGATACATTCACTCCCCTTGATGGTCTGTTTAGCTTGTCTGGAACAGTGCTCTGAAAACACTCTGAACCCTTATTTCGACCAATGAACACGTTATCATTGGAAACTCATATCTAACTGTGACCTCAACTCCAGGAGCATCAGTGACATTCATCAACATCTACCATTGTTTGAATGTCCTGCTTGGAATACCTATTTTCTTGTACCAGCACTGCAGACATTTACATACACTTGTTAACATCTGGTTTCTGTAAAGGTCTGACTGTGTTATTGCTAAAAGAGATAATGTAAATGCAAGAACGGCATTAGAATTTTTCACATTTAGATTTTAAGAGATAACATGTCATTTGTAAACAAGTACGTCAAACAGTCAGCCATTAAAAGAATAGAAATGAAATATTAAATTTCTTGGCTTCATTATCTTCAGATTGTGAAACATACAAGCTTAGGGACAAAGACACTTGCTTCTTATTTTGTCTGCATGTCTAGAGACCTTTACGAAGGACTCCAGTGACGTTCACTTTTCCACAATCAATCTTCTCATTTGCAAACAAATTGCTAAATACACTGCTTTCAAGCTGAAATTCTAGAGGCTTGAAAGTTCCACTGGAAATGGTATACGGTTGCTGTTGGGAATGTGCTGAGCAAATAGTTGGACCGTAGGATTTAGTAATACCCACAAATATATTTGGTGTGGAAAGTCTGCTGAGGGAGAGGGAGAGCATCGGAGAGGAAGGAGATTCTCTGCACCGCTGCACTGAAGCGTGCAGCCTGGCCTACCTGAGAAAGCGTCTTTGTCTCGGTCCAGAGTGGTGAACTGTTTGCCGTTGTGGCTGCCGAAGGAGTCCCCGGCATTGCCCTGGTAGGTGCCCAGCCTCAGTCGGTAGCCCTCACTCTCCGGTTCCAGGTGGAAGCTGCTGTACTGGGCGTACACCTTCTTGTCCATCCAGTCCTCCAGCTCCACCAGCAGCTTGTAGTCCCCCTGCCGGCCCAGGTTGTAGATGCCTTCCAGGCCGAGCCAGTACTCCCCGTCGATGTTGCCAAAGCCAGTCTGAGTTGCCGTGAGATTAGAGGAGAGATTACAGAAGATATAAAACAGAAGAAATGAGACGTGGAATCCTGTGGAATTTCTAAGTGTGAAGATTGTCTGGGAGCAGAGGGGCTTTGGAATCGCGCCAGTACGTTCAGCTGAGAATTATCTTTTTAAGCAAAACTTCGAATGGGAGCCGGACCCAAGCTCTTTGAAAATTCCAAACATAGACAAGTATGATTATTTCAGATGGAAAACGAGAATGCATTGGTTTATCATTCAAATACCGTTATGGCCAGAGTGGTGTACATGTGTGTGTGTTTGCCGAAAAACCGCAACCATGAGCAATCTATGTCTGGCGGCTAGCCCTGCCAACGCTCGGTGGAGATGGCTGCCGCTGGTGATTGTGGATTAGCCGGCTGCGGCAGCAGATGATGAATGATGCAGGGTTTGGGTTCGGGGCCTCCTCGCCCCTGCGTGTGTGCGTACATATGGTGGCTTTGTGGGAGAGCGGGGAGGCAAATCAATGTTGAGGAGAGCAATTTAGCTTCCAGTTACACATGCGCAAGCACGGCCAGGCCCGAATGGAACATCGAGCCGCCGAGGCTGCCAGCGGTGATATACTCCATCTCGTTCTCAGCTTTGATGAGTGGGCCCATACGGCGGGGTGTCGTTAGCCCGCAAGTCATCCATCCAGGAAGGCAACATAGTAGAAGAAGTGGTTTTTGGGAGGGAGATGTCGGAAGATTGAGCGGTGGAACATACCTTCATAGTGGGCCGTCTAATGTTTCATAATGGGAATCTCAAACTAAATGACCTTAGAGGAATGATGCCACTGACATGGCGTTATATTTTACAGTAAGTGAAAACACAAGGATTCTAGACCTTGGAAATACCCTCAAAAGCCCACAGATGGTTGGACTGCAGTGTTGTCTCTGGACGGAGGTGAGGAAGGAGGATAAGATATGCAGCGGTGGTGTTTCTTTTGTCACCTTGTAGTTTTCCCAGTTCCGGAAGAAGTTGACCGATCCGTCTTTCCTGCTCTGGATGACGGTCCAGCCCCCGTTGTCTATGTCCTGTTCACACCAGGCCTGTATGGGGCCCTCGGCCTCGTCGGGTTTGATCAGGTACATGCCGCTGATGCTGTGTCCGGCTTCCTGAGCTGCGAGACAGTCTCGGAACGGCCCTGCATTGAGAGATAATCGGAGTCGGGCCCATGAGGAGGACTTACAACAATTCATCAGCGTTAGTCAAAAAAAAAAAGGTTTCCAGATTAGTCCAACTCGACCGCAAGAGCAGGAAACGTTTAATGACGAGATTTCCACAGAGACGGACAGGAGCTGACTTTATTTGCGCAAATGGGCTCCGATGTAGACATGAGGCAGGCAGAAAGTCAAGCCAGCAGACGGAGTAATTAAAAACACATTGACGAGGGCCAACAAAGGCACTCTGTGTCCTCGGAGCAGAACAACAGGAGAGGGCGGGAAGGCCGAATGAGATCAGCCTACGAGGGTGAGAGGGTGAGTCGAAACAGACACATTTGTAAAGCAGCTCCATAAACGGTTTGAGGCTGAGGAGATTTCGGAATCGTAAGCACATGTGTGGCGCTGACTTTATTAAATAAGGGAGTAATCCCCGCCCAGCTAATCACACACGGCGGCTCGGCCACCGTCGGGTTCTGAGGCGCAGCAGAAATGCGTCTCCTTTGTGGTTTGTAGGAACATATCGCGCCTGCCTGGGTTTTGTCTGCGTCTCACATGCAATGGAAAAGTCTCTGTAAGGGATCGTTTTCATGCACAGCTTCCCTGAAATCCTACACACTTTATTATTCTTGGGAGAGGGCAAACTAAATGTGTCGGGAATTTGAGTTGATGAGAAGGATCGCACTGGTGAGGGCTTTTTTTTTTTTTTTTTGCTCCCCTCGCTTTACGTCCGCAAACCCACCTCAGACATTGTTACTTTTTTATTTCCATCATAGCTCGTGTTCTTTCCAGCTGAATTTGCAAATCTGCAACCTTTGAAAATTAGGCCGCAGACACACCTGCTGCATTATTTAACATCAGAGATCATTACAGTGTTAGTGTTGGACGCCGTGGCTCGGGTCTCCTGTGGTGTGTGGAGTGTGTTTTGGAGATGGAGCTATTGGACAATCTAATAGAGGAGGAGGTGCAGGAAGGAGGGTAAATGATAACTGGTAGTTTGGATGGTCTGATGGAGGACCACATTGATGAATGGAGGATAAATGGAGTAAAATAATGTACGGATTAGGATGGGTGGTTAGAAGTTATGTATTTGATGGATGGATTGATGGATGAATGGACAGCTGACGGGACAGGTGAACCGATCCAACCAGTAAATGGACGGATGGATTGTCATGCATGGATGATGAGATGAGAAGATGTATGGATGGATCGATGAAAGGACTAGGGTAGGGGTAAGGATAAGGGTTAGGGTTAAGGTTAGGGTTGAGGTTAAGGTTGAGGTTAAGATCAGCTCTCTCAGCCACCCACTAACCTTCAGCGCTGAAGTTTCTGGACGGAGGTTGCAGGGCTTCCAGGGTGGTGGCGCCAGTGGGGGACGGTCCCGAGCGGGACCCTCTCTCCCGCGCGAATGCTCGAGTGTGGTCCCTCTGGATCTCATTGGTGAAACGGGGCACGTTGACCGGAATGTTCTCGGGCACCACCTGGACCAGCGGGGGGCCCAGAGGTGGCTGTTCATGCCTCCGACTGTACACCTGAAGGCACCTCTCTTCCAGGGCGCCGATGATCACTGACTGGTTGTTGACGATGGCGGACAGGGAGGCGTACTTGGCCTCAAGCTCCCTGTAGCGCGAGGCCAGCCGCAGCGACTCGGTGGTGGCGTTCAGCACCCGTGTCTCCAGCTGTGCCAGCTCCAGAGAGTTGTCCCTCTTCCTGATAATCTCATGGAGCAGCTGCATGTACAGCTGGGTCACTCTGGAGTTCATGTTCCTGCTCTCTTTCCTCAGCAGCTTCATCTCATTCACCAGGTTCCCATCCACGTCCACCACCAGCTTCAGGGTCTCCATCTCCCGCCGTTGCTTTGACAACAAGTCCCGGACCGACGCCACATCCAACCGGGTGACTCGGTCCTTGTCTGTTGAATAACCTCGGGCAGCGCAGATGGGGCCAGTGATCTTCTGCTCGGGGACCAGGAAGGTGTAGGAGCACTTTTTGGATTCTTTGCTGGCATCGGGAGCTCTTCGTATCCGGGATAAGATGGAGCTTTTGGTGAGAGCATCACAGTCGCTCCAAAGGGACAGAAGAAGCAGGAGGAACAGGCGCCAAACACCAGGATCCATATTTTGTCCTTTTTCTAACACCAAACAAGCTATATATCTTTGAATATGGGGAAGACAGAGAAAAACAAGCCTGGTGTCAATAAGTGAAAGTATTTCTAGTTGAGTTTAACATTTATTCCTGTCCCACCATAGATTCACTTTCCAATTAAACAAATCACAGCACTGCAGATGTTTTCCTTGCCCCGCTAATCCAGTCAAATCCCGGTACCTCTGCGGTGGACCAACAGCCATGACACCCAGCCACTGCAAATCTGTTATCACGTCTCGTGTTCTACCCAAGTTCCCTCGTGGCTCCTTGTTCATTATGGCCCTCACCACATCTGTATCAGGTGTCTGGGTGTGTGCGGGCATGCAGGTCTGTTTTTCATTTTTCTGTTGATCTCCTGCCCGACTTAATACCCTTAGAGAAAACCTTCCCTGGAAAAATCTGAAAGAAAAATTCACTAGACTAAAATATCGTTACGTTCACTGTCAGGTTGGACACGCAACATCGCCGACCAGCAGGTGTTTACTAGCAGGCCATGATAACGCCCAGTATCTTCCATGCCATTCCTCTAACAAAACAGAGTTTTATTAGAATAATAAAGACTAACTCAAAACAGTGGTAGCAGGAACCTTTGCGAGCTGTTTGTTATATTTCTTCGAGCGGGAAATGCTGACAGATACACACCAAGTGAAAAAGTTCCCTTCCATTTTGGGTTTTGGCTTTTCAAAGTGGGACTCGCACTGAGCCAACTTTACACTGATCTTTGCACAGCGCCCAAATCCAGCCAGAAGGCGAAGCCTGGAGAATTTGACCGAGGAGGTTAAATAACCTTCATCTAACACCTCTCACAGACACCCAATCACCCACTTTATATCTACACTCATCCCAACAAATCCCTCAGAGACTCTCACCAGATGGTAGGAAAGCAAAAATAAATGAGAGAAAGCGTCTTAGGATGATTTCTGTGGTTTCTATTTGATGTTTAGTTGCTCTGAAAAGTCCTAACCACAGTTAATGGGATAGATCCCAGGGCATTACCTAAGCCCAAACTGCTGCAGCAGCAGAATAGGACCCTTCTGTCGTTGTTCAAGCATAAAAACTGTTTGGCTCAAAGAAAACACAAGTTATCAGATTCTTCTGTTTTCATGAAGCACAATGACTTATTGACAGGGAAAAAATTGGCCTGAATCAAGATGACTATTTAACAACTACTTTGTTTGGCCGAAAACGGTCTCAATCCGGTCCAAAGTCTGTATTTCAGTTTAAAGCGAGGCAGCACGGAGCTGCAGTTTGGTTTGTGTCAGCTTATAAACCATATGAAGTAGTGGCAGTAAAGGGAGCGGCGGCGTGTCAAAGCTCACAAACACCTTGGCACCGTCACGCCATTATTATTACCCAGAGAGCACTTTCCCCGCCGCCTTTCCTTAATCACCGCTCAGCCGCCGCAATATTTCGTCCTCGGCCGTGGGGGCTGCGGCACTGCCGCCAGACTGTATGCATCTCGCAGACCTCAACGCCTGACACGATTGACAGTGTTTACACAGAGGCTCTCTCTGCGTCTCAGGCTGGGCTGTGAATCTCATCTGCAGTTATTAAGGCTGAGGGTCTGTCCTTGTTGACGCCGCGCTGGTCCTCATCACGTCCGCCACAGAGCACCTATTTTTTGTTGACTTATTAAAAGAAGTATTTGCTCCTCTCCTCAACTCGCAGCCAGACCTGACCAGACCCACTCACCTCTGAATTAATGGGGCTGTTTGTAACGCTACAGGTCACACTGTGAGGTGGTTGGTGAAGACTAAGAATACCAACAAACACAAGAGAAGCACCAATCAAGTCATTTACTTGAAGCTTCACCACTGGCGTCTGATCGGCCATTGGTGAAGTGCTGGATCAAACCAATTTTGTTTTTATTGAGAACCGCAAAAAGTTCCTCCCTGGGAATCCCACATTACTGCTTTCATTTTCCTACCAATCGTCCAACTTTATTTCAGCATATAAACCAAACTGCTGATCATAAAATCCTCAGTACCCTGGCTGAAATGTGCAGTGGCTCCTGTTTCCGAGCCAACGCTGGTCTACATTTTTACAAATTAGTACACTAACTCTGTACTACTCTGTGGTGGTGCCATTGATTAGGACTGTGAGTTGAGAAAATCAGGTGATCTACACACACACATCAAAATGGAGTTAAGAAAAAGTATGCAGAGCCATCAATGAGTGTATAAAGAATAAAAGTAATACTGCTTAGGAATGAAAAAAAGTTTCTGATCATTTTTCATGCGTTGTAAAAACACTGTGTTGTATTGTCATTGACTTACACAAACATGACAAAGCAGATTCTCCTACACAGAATTGAAAGAAGCTCACATACTTCATGCAAGTATGACTGAAAATGTAAACCAAGTCTTACCAGCGTCTCTGAGTCCAGTCAGCTGTTTGAGAGGAGCAGTTTGTCTCTGGGGTCGGTGTCGCATCCACGCCTCCCCCCGGAGTTACATGCTGTCCATTCCTCCCCTCTGCGCACTTTCCGTCTCACTCTAACGCGGTCTCATCCAGACTGAGGGCCCCAGCGTTGGAAACGACACAAGGCAGCTCCGTCTGCGAGAGGGAGAGGAGCCGAGCAGCAGGGTGGTGTGTGCCGAGTGAGGAGCCTGTGGAGGAGAGTGGTGGGGGGGATCAGAAGTCGGCCCTGCCCCCCCATCTCCCCTTCGGCCCCCCTCTCTGATGTCATCGCGCTCATTATATAGGAATACAGAGCTCTGCTGGTGAAAAAGTCGCGTCATGGATGAAATACTGAGACTAAAACGGTTTTGATCCTGCAATTACATTCAGGCCTGCAGTGTGAAAAATTAATTTGCAGGTCTCGTTACATACTGTATTTATAACACATATACTTTGTGTAGGAGTGGATCATAACCATAATGCTAAAAACTCCAGACAAACATATTGTCCACATTCATTATTTTCATTGCTTCTCTTTGATTTGATTTGAGCTGTTAATTCAACTACTTCCTTTTGGTTGTAACTAGTAGTGAATGATCACAAACTTCTCCCTCAGAACTAATGATGTAGTAGTGATTCAGATTCAAGATTCAAGTCAATTTCTTCTCACAATAAGATAATTTGATTTGTCCCTCACTTTATCATTTTCTGACAGGATAGAGTATCGTAAAATACAGGAATGAAGTCTAGTATCTGTGGTTATGATTGTGATTGTTTTAGAGCTCTTCGCGTCACAGCTGTCACTCGGTCAAAGTCAAACAATTCTTCATCGTCTAGTTATTACTCCTCACTAGGCTGGTTTCTATCATCTCTAATCTGATGATGGAGCTCTTCTGCGGCCTTTCAGTAGCTTAAACACAGTAACAGGATATCTGTTTTGGATGCAAGCACTTTTCCCTCATTTTGTTTTCTCTGCACATGTGTGTGTGTGCGCGTGTGTGTGCGAATGTGTGTCTCTGTGTATGTCTTCTGAGGCAATCCAAGAGCTTTTGGCAGCTGTGTTTATTATGGTTACGAGGACAATACGCAGAGGGCTTTGCAGGGAAGTAGAACGGCTCTGGGCTTAATGTTTTGGATGGAGGTGGGATCGCAGGCATTGATGCATGGGGATTCTCTGTGGGAAGAGGCCTCAGTGTGTGGGAGGACGGCTCTGCTGGTGTGCCAGAGCCAGCGAGACGCAAGGAGAGTGGGAGTGCGAACACACACATTAGGGACGAGATGTACACGTATGGGAAGGCGTTTGCGTAAGTGAGACTGTTTCTTCAAGGTGGTCATCAGAACATGTGGGTTGTCATTTCTAAATGAATGGGATATAGGGGAGGATCTGTGGAAAGTACTTTTTGAGGCATCTTGCCTGGAAATCAATTACAGGAAAAGAGCACTTGTTGGTTGACTTGGTGGTTGAAATAGGGGGATGGTTTTACAGATGATATATGATGTAGATTTGGGAAGCAATTGCAAGTAAAACAACAGACTGCGCACTTTATGACAGCTTTGAAAATACACATGTTGGCCGAGCCATACTGGACCAATAAAGCATAAAACAAATCTGCCTAGAACCGCAAAAAATTAAAAGCCGTATATATTTAATATTTATTCTACACATTTTTACAGCATTGGTAAACGTCAAGAACATTTAGATCATATTTTTCCTCCCAGAAAAACCCTATGAAAACAAAAATGTATATTTCCCCTCCATCTTTTCCCATTTTCAGTCATTTTTGAAAGTGCTCTAGGGAGCCACCAGGTCGGCGCTAAAGAGCCACATGCGGCCCCAGAGCCGCGGGTTGCCGACCCCTGATCTAGTGGATGTGTACCGATCTTCCTTCTTCCACATGAATGAGCTTAATTACTAGTAGCTCCATTAACTACCGTTTCTCACCGGCAATGTTTACGTCTGGACTTTTCTGACCCACTTTACAGGCCAGCGTCTGCGCGAACGGCATGACGTCACTCACACTGACCAATCAGGGGGCAGAAAGTATAGTCCAGCGCTGGAATCGGAGACGCGGTCAAAGCGCGATATTACCACATAACACGCGCCCACAATGTCTCACTGTCTCGTAGATCAAATAGTTTTTGACACCGGATTAACAATGGCGCCTCAGTAACTCTGACTTCACGGTTTAGTTTCTGCTTTTGATATTTTGGCGTCCACTTGCTGGTGCACCTGTCAGACATGGTGAGTTTGTTGGGTGAAGCGGTGTTTACTGTAGTTTGGGAGCGCTTGGTCGTCTTGTCCCGCCGCAGCGAAACGCTGGGGGATCCCCCGCTTTTTGTCGGCTCTGTCCCGCAAAGATCAGCCCGGATTACCTGATTTAAAGCGGGCTTCGCTTCTGTTGGAGCGCCTGATCTCTTGTGGGTAAAATTAGCCCGAAGAGATCTTGTGTCAGTGTTGATCTGTTTTCTCCCTGAGAAAGAAGCTGCCATATACAGTAGAGACGCAAATATCAGTCCATAAAATCTGAAAACGCCGTGAAAGGGCACGACTCCCTCTCTCACACCACCACGAAGAACATTTTCAGTCATTCCCCGCTTGTGTCTGTGCTGAGCTACTCCGTATTACATCAACAAGACCCCATACTGTCGTGGGAGTTCCAGAGGAATTCTGAATTTTGACATTTTTTGTCTGAGTGAAAAATCTTTACGTCACCAAATGCCAGTGTAATGATTTGAAAATCAGATAATCTGCATCAATATCTGAGTTGTCATAGAGGAGTTATATGAAATTCAGCTGCTGTCTCAATGTTGCAAATGCAACATGTTGCAAGTGCCTGATTCCAGGACAGAGGAATCTACAGTACATAATGCCTAACAAAGGTTTTACTTGCTCACTGGTTAAAAACCAAAACTTAATAATGGCCCCTTCTTTTTAACCAGATGGCCCTTGACCTTGGAAACGCCTTACAGCAAAACCCCAAATTATCCCGTAGTTCAAACGTTTTTATTAATATTTCAGCTGCGTGTGCATTCACAGTTACAAACGTGATCCTGCACATATTGTAGAAGCTGAATTAGTTAATTATTATTATTAGAATTATCATTATTAAGGTATATAAGGTATGTTTAGCTAGCAATTTTTTTAGCATACTTTTTTTTTTATATACAGTGTTTCCCAACCACTGTGCCGCGGCACACTAGTGACAAAGAAGTCACGTGCACGCCCCTCCGTTGACACCTCGCAGCCCAGCAAAAATACAGTCACACGAGCACCCCACGGTCAGCGAGTCACAATGTCAAAATGTGCCGCGGCTGAAAAAAGGTTGGGAAACACTGTTCAATTCACAGTATGTTGACTATCACTCCGTTTATCTAATACGTTTATCTTTGAAAAAAAAAAAGATACATTACTTGCATGTATTTATGGATTAGTGATTCTTCTAGAAAAAAAAAGAAAAGAAAAATATATATGTGTGTGTGTGTGTGTCTGTGTATGTATATATGTATGTTTACTTGGCCTTGATGCATACTGCGATAACTCTGACCCACTTCCCCCCTGTGGCTACTGACTTCCTGTCTCTTCGGTAGGACGCCGAGGCCCCCGGCGCCCTGTGCGACCTCTGTCTGGCTCTGGTGTGTCACCAACTGGACTCTCTGTGCAGCAGGCGAGCGGACGGCTCTCTATGCCTGAGCTGTGCCCTGGTCCTCCCCCAGGAGGTTGCTGACCAGCTCCTGCGTAAAATGGCCGCGGAGGGTAGGTGTGGAGCGTTAGCGTTAGCGCAGACGAGCCCCACAACGTGTCGCGACACTTTGGAAATAAAGTTACCACAAATAAATCACAGCCAAACTATATTCTGGTGCCCTATTTCTGTCAAATGAGGTTAAAAATACACTTACTGTAATTACAGCGTACCTCAGACGATCAATCTTCACCTCCTTTGAAAACAGAAATGAATAATTCATTCAGAAAATCATTAGTTTTTCCCCCCAACACGCCCAGTCACAGGTCAGTTTGCTTATTAGCTCACAGAGTGGCCCCGATTTATGTCATTTTCAAATGGAGGGAAAAAATCTGCTCCACAAATATAAATGTGGTCACACTGATGCTGCTTTTTCCTCCTTCCTACAAGGAATACTGAATGACACAACTGTTGGGATTTTCCGAAGCTGCAAAGAGCTCCGTCTGCGTCGCGCCTCCATTCGCCGTTGTCCCGTGTCTGCCGAGGCTTTCCGTCTGGCCCTGTGCCCTCATAGGCTCCAGGAGCTCGACGCCTCCTGGGTGTCGGGGGGCCTGACTGGGGCCTGCATCATCTCAGGCCTGGTGTCCAACCCAGAGTGCAGGTCCAGTCTCCAGAAGTTGTCCCTGAGCGGGCTTCTTCTGGACCCGGGATCTCTTGGGGAGAACGGCGTGGCCTTTAGCGCGCTGGCGGGCTTGCGAACGCTCAACCTTGCCCACACAGACCTCAGTGATGACGTCTTGGAGGACATTTGCTCCCTTCCCCTGCTGGAGAACTTGGACATCTCCTGTACCTCTGTCTCCAAGCTCATGGCGCTCCTGAAATGCAGGAACACGCTCAAGTCTCTGATGGCCCACCACCTCCGCCAGCTGGACATGTCCCCCACCAAGTTATTCCTGGTTCTCCGTCAGCTTCACAGCCTCCGTCACCTGGACTTTTCAGATGATCACTTTGCAACTGACAGCACTGATGGCAAAGATGGAGACGAGATGATCAGGCAACTGTTGGAGGGGAGCCCCCAGGTTCTCCCGTCTCTCATTTCTCTAGATTTGTCCGGGCGTAAGAGAATCCCCGAGTCGGCCGTCAAGTCGTTTGTGGAGGCAAGGGGTGACCTGGTGTTCCTGGGCCTGGTGGCCACTGGTGTTGGCACCTGTGAAGTCCTTTCTTCGAGGAACATCCTGAAAGTAAACAATCTTTCTGTGGTCTTTGCCAGGAATGTGATTTGGAGGCTCCTTTGACAGCGTGTGTCTCCTCTGGTTGCCCAGGTAGCTGGAGATGCCAATGAGACGCAGGTGTGTGAGGCCCTCAGAAGATACAAGGAGAGGGAGTGTTTCGTGCGAGAGGCTCTCGTCCATCTCTACAGCCTCACCACTGACGTAGACCAGCCGCGGACAGACCTGCTGAAGGTATCGACAGCGGCACTCATCACGCCCACATTAGATCTCTGGTGGACCATATACTGTATCAGATGTGCTGTGCTGGAGGTCCAACAGGGCACCATGCTTTAAATATTGATTACAATATTAACATATATACATTATGCTTTAATAATGTATAAGAAGCTATCAAAGATGGAGTCATTGCAGAAATTCACATACCAACTATCCAAGCTGGTTAGATTTAAGGTGAATTCAAGGTCACATGATATTAAGGGATGACTTAAACTGGTTGATTTATTCAAGAATGATTACGTCAGGTTGTAGTCCATCAGATGACGGGGAGCAGGAAAGTTCTGTATCAGTGGGGTTGGACCACTTTGTTTCCCTTTGAAAGCTGTTATGGCGACGCAGACCTGTTAAAGTGATCTTGAAAACTCTGGAACTTTGATCCTTTTATTTTGACAGTTGAAGTCAAACAGTCACATTTATTTCAGAAACAATTACTTCTGCCTTTTACCAAGAAAGTCCAACGTAAACCAGTGACAGAACCTACCAGCTGATAAAAACAGACATTCTGCTAGTTGCTGGTCACTAACCTGTGTCTGCTGTGATTTGTTCTCCGCCTCCCTCCTTCCATCCTCCAGCTGGTGTTGAGTGCCATGCAGAGCCACGTCTCCTCCCTGCACGTACAGCTGGTGGCCACGGCGTGTGTGTTCAACCTGAGCACGCAGGGCCTGGCCGAGGCCATGCCGCTACGCCTGCTGAGCGCCACCGTGGCCCAGCTGCTGGACGCCATGAAGACTTTCCCCAAGAACCAACAGGTGGGCACGTCCACGCAGCCTCCCTCTAGTGTCTGTGAAGTGCAGACGTGATTTTTTATTTCCAGCTAGCATGATAATAATAGCAGTGACTCGTGTTTGAGAATGCAAGAATCCACCTGCAGCAGGTGGAGCGGAATTGAATTCAAGCAGTGGCTGTGTGAAATAGGAAGTTGGTTGAAATTTAAAAAAAGCATTCAACAGGCTTGGCCCCGATTGAGAGAATGAGCAAATCCTTGAGAAATTGAGAAACGACAGGTTGGAGGTGAAAGTCAACATCGGAATGTTGAGAAAACCAAAGCGCCAAAAAAAAGAATTTAATGATGTGAAGAGGGACTCACAGACAGGAGCCGGAGTGGATGAAACAAAAACTGTTATTTCCACAGCTGCTGAACAGAGAGCAAAATGGCATGGAACAAACGCAGACCTGCCAAAACCTGGAAAAAAAAATTGGGAGGGACTGGATGAAATAAAACAAGTCAGGAACTAAAAGTGTCGAGGTTACGCGGGAGCTCAGAAGAGGAAAAAAAACTTTTACACAAACAGCAAAGGCACAACATGGCGGAGGGAGGAGGAAAATAGTCTGAGCGAGGAAGACAGGGAGGAAGAAGCATGGGAAAATATGTCCGCTCACTCACATACACACACACACACACGTGAAACGAGAAACAGGCCTCACAACAGAGTCTGTCAGAAAAGACAAAACAGGAAACAGGACAGGGAAAATCAAGACAGCATAAACAAACAGGAGGCATGAGGTAAACAACGGGAGAGAGAAACGGGGTGGGGAGACATATGTGAAGCAGGATCTGGACGTAAACAGTGGATCACCCAGGGACAGGATGGTGGTAAAAAAAAATGGGGAAGAGATCAAGAAATCGAAAATATTTTAGTGATTCAAGAACACTGGAGAGAGAAGGGATGGATAACTAGCCTTGGAGTGGCAAACGTAAGGTCCAAAATCAGTTTATTTATTCGCACAAGAAGCGCAGAATAAACAAACAGATTTTTTTACTTTTTGGAATGTCGGAACATCCCACCCAAAACATCCCTCCCTAGTAGGACCAAGGCTTTTCTTCTCATCAGGCCCAGGCACGACGTTTTCACCAGCGCCACCATGTGGCCGTGCTGTCATCCGTCTGGAGACTTGGATGGAACGAAAGCACTTTGACAAAGGAGAACGGGAGGATTAGGGCCAGAATTCTCAGAGCATGACGGCAATAAGACTCCCTCAGCATTCCTGCAGGGATTCCGCCACGAATCTCATGAGGTCATGAAGGTAGAGGGCGGGTAAGCTCGTTAGGAACACCTAGAGGACAGAAGGGGGAACAGGACGTGTCGTAACCAGAGAAAAAGTGCTGCGCACAGATGTGACACAGCCTGAGAACGCATCTATGGAAAAGTTTTAAGATTAGCTAAGGCACAGGTGTCAAACTGATTCAGCAAAGGGCTGTGTGGGTGCAGGTCTTTGTTCCAACCAAGCAAAAACACACCTGAGTCTACTAATCAAGGGCCTTAGCAAAGACGACTGGTTGACGAATTGACTCAGGTGTGCTTCTGCTTGGTTGGAACAAAGACCTGCACCCGTAAGGCCCTTTACTGGATCAGTTTGACACCCCTGAGCTAAGGTGAGATGCTCTTCAACTCTACCTCTCATGGAAATTTACCTGACGGCAGCATAAGTGGAGATGAGTGCCCACACCTAGCAAAAACATCAGAAAAGTCAGAAATAAACAGAATTTGCGAGAAAAAAAGGAAAATAAAAGAATGCCTAAGTACAGTTATGTATGGAAATATACAAAACAAAAATACCACGTGCTAGTCTGGATGGGTGTTAAAAAAAAAAAAATTACATGGAAACTTTGCCATACAGAATAAAGTCTGCATCATCTAAAGCAGGGGCAACCAGTCCTGTGTCAGCAGGGACAAGTTTGCACACAAAAAACAGTTATGGCACCTGCAAGACATGTTCTAAAAAGCTAGGCATGGTCTAAAACAGGGGTCGGCAACCCGCGGCCCTGGAGCCGCATGCGGCTCTTGAGCGCCGCCCTAGTGGCTCCCTGGAGCATTTTCGAAAATGTGTGACAATAGATAAAAATGGGAAAAATGTGGGTTTTTTTTTGTTTTAATATGTTTTTTCGGGGAGGAAAAATGTGACACACAGATTCTTAACGTTTTCCAATGCTGTAGAAAAATTAAGAATGAGTATTTGACTCATTAATAAAGCTTGTATAAGGCTTTTAAAAATTTTTGCGGCTCCAGACAGGTTTGTTTTTTTACTTTTTTGGTCCAATATGGCTCTTTCAACATTTTGGGTTGCCGACCCCTGGTCTAAAATGTGGGGTTGAAATACAGTTGAACAGTCTGCTTAAACAGCAGTACCGCTACTACCAGTACTACTATTGTCCACATTTCTAAAAAGTGTTCCATGCAGTTTTGTTGTTTGAATGTTTCTATCAAACAGGTCAAATTAGCCCTTTGCAGTACTTGTTGCCAATGAAGTAGCCCTCAATGTCACAGAGGTCTGTGACCCCTGACCAAAAGACATCTCCATCCTCTGCAGGTGCAGAAGAACTGTCTGCTGGCGTTGTGCAGCGACTACATCCTGCAGGACGTGCCCTTTGACAGGTGTGTCACCGTTTACGGTACTCCTACTGTGAGGCGTGAGTCCGCGTCGTCAGTGCAGGAAGAACGGAATTGTTTGAGGGGAGCAAAGGACCGAGAGGCCGATTTGTTTTTGCTGCTGCTGCTGCTGCTGCGGTGACGAGGTCTCCTCCTTTTCTGTGTGGTCGCAGGTACTTGGCAGTCACGCTAGTGATTAACTGGCTGAGCAGCTATGACGACCTGACCCTGCAGAGGATGGCCGTGGCTGTCATCTCCATCCTGGTGGCCAAGGTCGACACACTGCTGACGCCGCGCGCAACTCCACTTTCCCATATGTCAAAAGTGAATTATGAAACCAGTCCTGGTTGCCGTATTCCCCTCCGCCGATGTGGGAATGCGAATGTCCCGAACGTCCGAGATTTACGCTTTCATAAGCAGCCATAAAAACAAGTTCCTCCGCGCCCTTCCTCCACCTACACTTCCTCCTCCTCCTCCCCTTCCTAAGACTTTGCGGTTTGACATTTTAAAGCGGATGTTGGCTGCTGCAGCTGCGTGACAGCTTGTTTGTTTTCATTGACAGTTGTCCACAGAGGAGACGGCCCAGCTCGGCAAGGACATCTTCATCATGAAGGTATGTCAGCGCACGATTAGGTTTCGTTCTCGCACAGCGTCCCCTGCTTTGCAGTTTGCGCGTGTGTGACTGAGGTTCTCTCTCTCTCTCCCTCTCTCTCATGCCCCTAACAGCCGGCTGTATTTTCCATTATCTAA
>OMPJ01039768.1:0-16806 GCA_900312935.1 Carapus acus | reverse complement strand
GCTGCGCGGCCGCCTCATGCCTGCTCGGGCAGAAAATATGTCACCTATCTGTGTCATTATGTCGCTATTTCACAGCCCGTGTCAGTGCCTCACTCTGCCCCATTATCCCGCTCAAAGCGTCGGAGGGGAAGCGTCCTGGGAAGGGTCACCGTAATCGGCGGTAACTGATTATCTAATTGTTGCTCATTAACTCCCACAGCACCTGTGACCTTTTTATCTCCTCCTCCTCATCCAAAACACCAAACAGGATGAGGGAGACGAGAGGCAAAAAAAGAGTGACTTGTAAGGAAAGTTTTCCAGGTCAAATTAGCTTGCAGTGTTTCCAAAACAACAATCTGGACCCGAATCCGTGCACAGTCGTGATTAACTATTACATCTGAGAGGCATTTAATGAGACAAGCTGACAGAAAAAATGGGAAAATCATCATCCCTCCGATACGGGGCTTAAGGAAACATCGACCGGGCCATAAAAGCAAAAAGCAGCGACTTGTGTTCTTACGCACAGTCAACACTCTTTTGAGGTGTCGCAGACTGTCACGTCTCCTTATTTGCACGTCCCTCATTCTAAAAAAACACCAAACCCTGCTGACACAGTGTTACTTTCAGCACTGCTGCTGCCTGTGAAAATCAGGTGCAGAGACATCAGCACCTTTGGATCCTTCCGAAAAAAAGTGGCCCCCACAGGCCACACGAGCCCACCAGCGCCAGGTTTACAGGGTTCAAAGGTCAAAGTGGTTATTAAGGATTGTGTTAGTGTGAGCACATTTGTAGCCACTGTGCTCCAAAAGGCCTCAAGAGTTTGTGACAGTTGACATGGGGACAAACAGTGAGGTTGTTCTGTTGATCTATGACAGTGGTTCTCAACCCTGTTGGAGGTATTTTACCCCACCAGGGAGGGTGTGACTACTTTGGCCGCGGCACGCTCCGCCGAATCCCTGAGACTGACTCATCGAACCCGCTGGGGTTCAATTTAACCCAGGTGAAGAACCACCAATCTACAATGTGAGTTAAGTGTTGCTTTGTTTTTCTCACCCTGCAATGTGCCATGTTTAGGCATGGGGGGATGATTTAGATATTCAAGTGGGTAACATGTTCACGAATGCGCCACAAAATTATAACCGTTTGCAGTGAATGGAATCAAGTCTTTTTTTCTTTCTTTTATTTTTTATTGGATGCTTTGCTGAAACTATTTGCAGTTTGATGTTTACCGTCAAATGGGTCACATTTTTGTTTTATCTGTGGAATACTTGCACAACATCCTATATTTGATGCATGTGTTAATCAACCCCAAATCTGGTGCTAACTAATTTCACACCGCTTCCATTGCATAGCGACATTTCCATGCTTTGAAGGAAAGGAACACGATAAAGAGAGACAGCATCTGTGTTGTCTCGTCTTTTATCCTCATTGACACCTGTGTATATGTCTGTGAAGTGGGTGACAAATGACCCACATTAGGCGTCCAAAGTATCAGTTCCATCATCCATCGTCTTGTAAAACCGAGTGACTACGACCAAGAGCTTAGGTCTTAGGTCTTTGTCTGGCTGCGTCAGCATGTGGAGTCAAAGGACAGCAGCTCCTCCCAACCTGTTGTCCTCAGCTCAGTGGCAAAGGAATGTACCACAAATGACAAACTCATCACCCCGTGAGAGATTTGCTGTTTTTTAGTGGCCGTGCTGAGGCACTTGTCACAAAATGTTTCTAACAGACCTGGCTAGTCCCTGGCTGACCTTGTCTTCCCAGGCCAGCTGGGAAACCAAAAATACAAAACTTCACATACATACAAAAGAAGCCAATTCATGATTGTTTAATTGAGGTTCAGTGTGACTGCTGGGAATGTCAAACATGGTTTACCTCAAGCAACATTTGACCCAATTTCTTGTTCTCTTCCGCCTAAAAGGACGTTTTCTTTTTGTTTTGTTTTTTTAAGGGGTTTCTGCAGCTTTGTGCAAGCAGAGAGGTTCAGGTTATGTGTCCCAAATCACAACCAGCATCTCCAGTTTGAAGGTTTGTGTTTGTGGGTGTGCGCACAAGCTTTTAATTGAAATTGAAAATTTCACGAGCTCAGAATGTTGTTAGTTCTTTTGCTTTATGAATACAACTTTTACATAGCTTTTGCTTTTGTTTTTGCTTTTAAAGATGTCCGCACCATTCACCACTCAAACTAATCTACTCACAGTCTTTCTTTTGTTGGTTTCTTATGTTCCTTAAAGCCCTCATGTCTGTGCTTGACTTATGGGATGAAGAGTTGCTGGCCTTATTGAGGATCCCATGTTTTTGAATTAGGGAAGAGGAGAAAAAACGAGCAAAAGCTGAACAAGAGCCAAACTAAGGGTGGGCAGTGATCTTGTCACAGCTTGAACTCCTGCCGTCTTTTGTTTGCCCCTTTGTTATATTATGAGCTTTTCATGAGGCTGCTCATAAGTGGAACTTGGAATCTCTGCGCTGGAGATAGCGTTGCTGCGCTCACAGCTCAGTAGCAGTTGAATCCTTTTTATGGCTGATTTTCTGTCTCTCCGCTTGTCGCCAAAGGCTAATCAGTAACCTCATGCGTTGTTGCGGTTATTGCACTGAAAACTGCAAAGCTTATTTATAATTCACACTGTGAAACAATTCACGGCAGAATGCGAATTACACAGCCACAGTGCCAAACTTTACAAGTGTTCCCACACTGAGGCACTGGAGGTGAAAATTGTTTTACGATCTTTATTTAATAATTTTTTTGACACCCAGAGCGAAAATCCCTCAGCAATAGAGGGAATCTGAAAAGAGTAGCATGCACATTAGGTTAAAAAAGACCCAGAAATTATGCTTGGCTTCAACTGAGAATTTGGCTCATACACGGAAAAATGTGTGCGGCGAGAATGGGGGACAAAGATGCTGGAGCAGGAACTTGCCTGGCCAGAGCCAGTGAGGTCTGCGGCTCGGGCTCTACACAATAAGTGACACATTACTTTAAAGTAGATGATTGCTGCAAAAACAAATGGAGGGTGAATTATGAAGGGACACCAGAGCATTACAGACAGATGGCGACAGTTAACTGCAGGGGCCAATGGGTCCAAGCGCAGGAAAGCGATGTTGGTCTAACAGAACTGTGGAAAGCGGGGACACGTGAGCGTGTTTGCGGAACATCAATGTATTTTCATACTCCAGTCAGACCTCGTTCTTCTCAATTCCCTCCCCCTGCCTCCTGCTGAGCTATGCTGTCCCACTTGCCATCCTGTTTCCTTTCTTTCTGTCTGTGTCCACAGCAAGCCCGCTGTGTTTTCTTGGACCTCTGCGACTGGCTGTTGTGTGTGATTCAATGTGTGTGCTTAACCATGGCAGAAGCAGGACCTATAAACACACTTTCAGAGGAGAGCAGCTCTGTGATTTAAGGTGGTAACTGGCCTTCACGAGTGGGAGACGGGCATGGCCTGTGTTGCAGTTCAGGGCATGTGAGGAGGCAGGTGTGATTCTGAGCTCCCCTCAGAGCAAAGTGTCCCTGCCTGAGCAAGGCTCCGAGCCACGTTCTCCTCCCCGTGGTGCCTTGCTAAGCAGCTCACAGTTCGAGATTCAAGACGGGGCCAAAATACAGAAAATTTATTTGCTTGGGATGAATGAAGTTAATCACCACAAACAAAAAATAGACAATTAAAAAAAAAACCAGAAATGGACTTTGTCTTTGTAATTTGTTTTTTATGTCCATACTGTGGTCGGCCACTCTTGTCCTGCAAGATGTGATTAGTTGACATGAGAATAAAAAAACTAATGACATTTGTTTTTTTATTGAACTTAATTAAATGTAATAAAAAAAATCATACAGTGATTTTTGTCACATAATTGTATTTCATTTAAACTTGATTGATAGATTTCCTTCCTCTTTCTCTTTCTCTTCTCTTCTCCCTATATATTTTGTATTTTCAAAGTTTTTGTAGTCCTGTACATAAATTCAAATAGTTTTTCAAAATTTTCAAACAGTTTTTATAGTGTTTATACAGTGTTTTTTAAAAATGTTTTGTAGATCTAATTAAAGTAAATTTGTTCCTTGATCCTGAATAAAGATGGGTGGTTAAAATCTAGGAATATTTCCCAAAGCGATGCCGTGGTTCCAGCCAAGGCCCCACCTGTGTCCTAAACTTTCCTGCGAGCCCAACTTCCTCATCACTACAAGACATAAAGTCAGGCTCCCTGTGATTGGCAGAGAAGTCGTCACAGCGTTACTCATTATGGAGACCCAGGCATCCACCTGTGGGTTTGTCTCCGTGAGTCCGTCATGCTGCAGCTCACACGTTAGCTGCGAGAGAAACCAGATCCTGGGGTGAAACCGCACTGGGGCAAGGGATTCACGACGATTACAAGGCAGCAGCAAGGACAGCTATCTCGATGAAGGCCGGAAAAGAGGAGCGGATGATGTCGGAGGTCATCGCTAACCGCCACGCCAAAGGTAAGAGTGGTGTGAGCGTGGTGCAGGAAATGGCATCTGTCTGGCAGCTGTTTTAGCAAACAGCTGAGACACTGCGTGAGTGATACATACATGTATATGTATCAATATATACAGTATAAGGGAATAATCACATCAGTCCTGCTTGACCGCGACAATGGTTTGTGCAGAAAACTTCCATCTGGGAAACGTTTATTTTCTCATCTGAAACCAGTGACGACTGATTAGCGCGCCAAACAAAAATATGACAACTGTTCAGTAATATAGCCGTAATGACAATCAGATGAGGAAACAAGTAATGTTTGACCACTGGAACACTGACATGAGGCTGTGCTATGCACTTCTGTCAAACATTTATCGCTCTCTGTCGGTCAAATATTTTCAACAAAAGCTCACCGACGTTTTCGGTTGCAGCTCAGGCGCGTAATTGAATAACCCAGTCAAACCACTGTGGGTCAGAGGTCTTCGTGCATATTTTAATTATGCAGCAAATCATTGGGCAGGTGGAGAATTTATCACTTTAATAACCCGTGCAAATGTGGCTTTGTGTGCTCTGAACGTGCACACCTCGCCTCTGCCCCCGCTGCCTGTTGTGCTGTCTGGTTTGGCCAGTGGGAGAGGCCCTCAGGAGCTCTTTCGGTTCACACACGCAGACCCCGCTTGCTCTGCCCTCCATGAACGCCATGATGCAGCATGTTCATGTCCATGCTGCCGCCGCTATGTGTTTCACTGACAAACCTGCTATTTACAGTATGTTCTCAGTTGAATCGATTTGTTTGCTTTTTCAAGGGGCCTTCATATAAGAGGACAGGCCAGGAGTGTAGAGGAGCGGACATAGGAAAGGAGAGGGGAAAAGAGAGCTTCTTGGGAGAAAAGAGTAAGGAGAGGCTAGGAGAGGAGAGGAGAGGATATGAGACAGGACAGAGAGGAGATGACATAGGAAGGATTAGGAGAGGGGAGGAACGAAGAAAGAAAAAGAAAAGAGGAGAGGATTCATTCAAGCTAAGTTAGGCAAGGGTAAATTGCATGAAAAAAGGGCACGCCAAAAAAAAGGAAAGAAAGGAAAACAAAGAAAAAAGGGAAAAATGTGAAAACACAGCTATGGTGGGGAGGGGGGGAGGCACAAATATTGACAAAAGTTACACAAAATAAAGGCATAATGCCATAATGTTAGAGAATCAAAAGCCACACAAAAGTGGTTTGTAGGTGTACTATTCCACTGATATGTGACCTAAACAGGTGATATTATATCGGAATATCTTGTGCACCGGTGTGTAATGATGAAAGGAAGACAAATTAAGACGGACTGGAGGCTGGAATGAAAGTCTCGAAAATGAAAACTGTGACACGTTTGTTTCTGGTTATCTTTGCTGGGTTCTTTCTTTCTTTCTTTCTTTCTTTCTTTCTTTCTTTCTTTCTTTCTTTCTTTCTTTCTGCATGTTTCTTATTTGAAACATACACGAGTGTCGCCATCTGCTGGTAATAAGTCAAAACACCATGTTCCCAACTCTGCGTGTGGTACCCTGTTTGTAGAGCTCTATGTCTGAAAAACAATGTTTGTGTCCATACGATGACCGATTAACCGAGATTTCACTTGTCCAGGAGGTAAAGAATGTTTACGCTTAAGTATTTCGATCTTCACATTATCCGTCACCTCCACTGTCGCACACGACTTGCCAACACTCGTTGACCGGCAACGAGGTGACACATTTTTATTCATTGATTTCACTTTGCCAGTTGATGTATCTTGCCTCTGACATTAAAAAAAAGCCTGAGCATTATATTTATTTGTTCAACTTTGAGGCATTCGCCTCCCCATACGTGAAAAAAACAGAAATGTCCCAGACACGTTGCGCACACACCGACTGCGAAGGTTAATATTTGGCCAGCATTGCTAGGACGTTCAGTTCTTTTAGTCATTAAAATAAGATTCAGAATAGTCGAACAATCCACTGACGTCAAATGCTCATCTCCATATCAGACTGATCATAAACGTTTCAAAAAGAAGAGAGGAAGATAGAATCGTCCACCATTGTCACATTATCCAAAAATCTGAGTGCGATTATTCACACAGAGACTCAAACACACAACACAAACGATGTGATTTCAACCAATTTCCCCCGCGTCTTCAATATGAAGTCGTTGTAAACGATGGAGACACGCCGAAAAACAGATAAAGGGGACGAGAGAGATAAAAGAGGAGCGCGGCGTCTCTTCCATTCTTTTAGAATGTTCCACTAAAATCTAGTGTAAACTGAGAGGGTAAAACTGTCTCTCCAGATGTGAGACACACTAACAGTACGAACACAAAACAGATCACACACGGTCGTTGGTTGAAAAGCCGAGTCCTGACACGTCAAAATAAATCCTGCACAAAACAGAGGGAGCGGATAAGTAGATTGACAACAACAACGACGACGACAACGACAACGACGACAACAACAACAACAACTACAATAAATGTGTCGTTGCGGTTGTGATGAGGCGAAATAATAATTCTGCAGTTACGCTATAACTCCAGCAGAGGGCAATATGGGTCCATTCACGTATTTTGGGGAATCTTTTTGGCCCGTCTTTGCCAGTGCATCAAAGTCTGGTGGTAGTTTTGTTGTTGCCATACCTGTTGTTGTTTTGAATGCTGTCAAAATTATGAATTCTGACTGGTCTCTGGTGGACTGGATCCAAAAAAGACCATTTGGCCTAATGTGGCCTGTGGCCACACTTCATTAATCCCAAAAGGAGCGAGTAGTTAACCAAATCATCTTTTCCTACGCCTGTCTGTGTCTGAGGACACAACCGGGATAATCAGACCTGAAGACCCACCAGCTGGTTGTTGCTGGCAAGGTGGGAACCACAGCTCAATATTATTATCTCATATTTATACACAGTTAACATGGTGCCTAAATATTGACAAAAAATCTGAACAGACATGGGCGATGGGCAAAAGAGAGGGTTGGTTGAAACTGACTCATTGGCCCTCACACACTTGTGGGTGTGTTGCCTGCCTCAACTCTGTCTTTCTCTCTCTCTCTCTCTTACCTTGAAGAAGCTCTACTCCCCCATCCTGCCAGAGATGGAGGTCGGCCGATGGAGAGAGACGGTCTCGGCAGATGTGTGGGCACGGTCAGATGCGGCCCTGTTGTTGTTAATGTCCTCACCACAGGGGTCACGAGCCGCATCCCTGCTGAGGAAGCCTCACAAAAGAAACCACGATCGGAAAGCCTTCACACTCATTTGTCTACCTCTGAGTGTGTGTGTGTGTGTGTGTGTGTGTGTGTGTGTGTGTGCTTGTTTGGGGTGGGGGTGCCTCAGCTCCGGAAGAGGATTTCAAATAGTTAACAAAGTGACAAAAGAAACAATTCCCTACCTTACCTTACCACTGTTACCCTAACCCTATTTGTACTTGTAAATTATCAAAACAAACAAACAAACAAGAAAAAAACAACAACATACTAACAAACATAATAGGCACAGCAGATATGGACAAAGTGGTGGTTGGCTGGATGAGTGGAGACTTCAATCCGTTAAATATCTCTCATCCAACTCACCTGAGTCACTGCTGTGAATATGAATGGGGGGAGGGGAGAAACACTCCCTCCAGCAACAAACACACACACACACACACACACACACACACACACACACGCACACACGCACACACACAGCCTCCATGCCCTCCCTAACTACCATGTGCTCCTGTAGGAGGCACACACTGGTGCTTGTGAGTTGAGGGTTTAGAGCAGCAGAGAGCGTGTAGCCTCGGCGAGGATGATGATGAAGGTGATGGGTTGACCTTTGGAAGCCGTCTTAACTCCTCACCTACAAACATGGAAGCCAGAAAGGTCCTTTACTTTGTGCCGTCTGGTGAGTTTTCACAGTCTTAACTTACCGCTGAGAGTATCAGACATGGGAAACAGCGTGCACACGCACGTGTGTGTGTGTGAGTGTGTGTGTGTGTGTGTGTGTGTGTGTGTGTGTGTGTGTGTGTGTGTGTACCGGTGGGATTTCTAATACTATTCACATGTTGTGCAGGGTTTCTCTCTCTCTTTTTTCGTTTCTCTCTCTCTGTGTCTCTCTCTCTTTCTCTCTCTCTCTCTCTCTCTCTCTCTCTCTCTCTTTGCAATTCCTCAGCACTGTCTTTCGCTCCTTCTACTCCCCTCGGCTACTTTCACACCCTATTTCATTTTCATCTCTTCATATTCTTGTTATTAAAAAACACAGAATATGAGCCAGATGCTTTTATTGCAGGGGAAGTTGAAGAGTAAACGCTCCGGGTCAATATTTGCAAAGATGGTGATAAATGTTGGAGTCGTGCCGCGCACAGCATTTCAACGAAAGACCAGCCGCTGCCTCAGTTCCTCGGGGACACTGTTTAAGACTCTTTATGAGTTATGGAAATGGTTTTTGGGCTATTTTGTGTAGGTTTGGTTTGAAGTACTTCTCAGGAGAGTGTCTCGCATGGTATCAGGTTGGCTTTGTTTGCTGTCTGACCTCCTCACTTCCCATATCAACACTTCCTTTTCCATCCTGCCACACTGAGCGATGAAAAGACGCTATTTAGAAACATAATTGGGGGAAATGCAGCTTGATATGGGTAACATAAGCTTTGTATAGGAAGGGGTTAAAACTCTAAATGAAAACTTCCCCAAGGCCAAAGATTAAGAGTCTAATCCTGGAGAAAAATGTCCAGTGTTAATCTGTCAAATAGCAGACTTTCCATGGGTCGGCCTCAGCCATCTGTTCAGTCGGAATATCCAACGATTTCGCAGTTGATACACATTGTAACAGCAACTGATGCTGCAATTTTTTAATTTTTTGGAGGCCACCCACGTGTATCTCTAGTTAAAATATTTTTTTCATTTTCAGATATCCAATAAAAAAGTCAAGATACTTTGAAATCCAAGCAAACGCCGAGCGAGCCGAAGTGGAATGAGTTGCTCGTTCTCTTTCCTGTAATTCGCTTCCACATCCATGGATTAAAGTGCTCAGGGTTACTTCAGTGGTGAATGTTATGCACAGATAACCTGAGAGTGCCAACAATGCTTTATTTACTCTATAAACATGGAAGGAAAGTACTATTCTTCACCTCAGCCGTCCTCATTATACCTCAGAAATCATAAATCATCATCAAGACCATTTAGATTTTTTGTAATACTTTGACAACCATGAGACAAGCAGGATTTTCATCCAAGGGACGAGTTGTACAGTCCTTCGCTGAGAACGGTTTGCAAATCTATTGCAGCAGCGAGCGTTGGTTTCCCGAAGACATAATAATTCTTCTGTTTTGGTCTCCACTCGAGGGACGCTGCGTGCTGACAGACATCACGTTCCCACCAGAAGAGAAAAACGCGACTCGGGACTGAGAAGTCATGTTTTCCCTAAGATTATCCATTCCGATTCATCAATGCGACAAGTAGGATGCATGAGCCGTCTGTGTGTGTTTATACACACAAACAGTATGGATGTAAAACGTAGGATGACTATGAATAGGAAAAAAGGGGAAATTATGATAAACACATTCTTTGGCAATAGTGTCAGTACTCGATGGATTTCTCTCTGTGAAAAAATGTCCCTCCCTGTCCTGCGGTACTCAAAGTTATTAGGTCAAAGGGCCCCGACTATTCTGAGGCACAGCTTGGGTGTCAAAGCTGCTTTTAAAGACGCCGTGGTCCTCCCCCGACTTCTGTCCGTGTCAAGACGTCGTGTGGACGCGGGAGTCAAAGCGCCTTACCACAGGTTGGAACCCACAGCTGTGATCTGTGATCCCTCAGTACAGTGGAGGGAGGCGCAACACTGTGGAATAATGGGTGGCAGAGGCCTCAGCCTCACCTGCTGCACACACATGCGTGCACAGAAAAGTCGGTGACAGTTGCTTCCTCCCCACTTTAGAAGTGCAAACACTGAATCCGTGCTGAGTTCCTCGCCTGTGCTTCCGGGCCAATATTAGCTTCGATGTATTGACGCTCCTCCTGTCCGGCATCTGTTTGCGTTGTCAGCTGACTTAAAGACGTAGACGTGTACGGAAGATTTATTGCGCCGTGCAAGCAGTTGCCTGGTCTTTGTAACAAACACGGGAATGAAAGGGCATCCTGTCCGTGAGCGGTGAGGCTCCCTGCTGTCTGCCTCAAACCTCCCTGAAGTGGTTGAGGCCCTGGGAATATTAGGACTAATCTGTTTTGAGAGATGCTCTGTCCACACAGGAGATCCCCCAGCCTAAAGGCAGCCACAGGCGAGGAGGGGGGGGCGCTCATTTCTACAGTGACAAGCGCACGCACACACGCACACACGCACACACACACACACACACACAAACAGAGGCATACACAAACATCTGATGGGGCAGAATCCATGTTTTCGTTGTAAGTGAAACTGACGGAATCTTATTTCGTTTTCCCAGCCCACAGAAAAAAAATTTGAGGCACCTGTGAGGGACAGACTGTGCCTATCTCGCCAGAGGTCTCGCTGACATGTGTTCGTCGATTACTGTAGTTTGATCGTGATTGAGAAAAAAGGCCCTAAGAAATTAGGTCCCATTTAACAATATGAGTTATTTAAGTCACTTAGAATTTGACAGTTACTAAATGTGAAATGTGTAGTGTAATAATGACAATTCTGGAAAATAGCTACACCCCAACCCCTCTGAAAAATTCCCGATGTCAAAGTATGTAATTATGTAATTGCAGCTGATCCTTCTATTTGTCCTTCTTTCATTCTTTCCTTCTTTCTTCCTTTTTTTCTTTCTTTCTATCTCACAGAGGGAACTGGCAGGCCCACCAATGGATACGTTTTCCAAGAAATGGGTACGTATGTGTTTGTAAGACTCACCAAGGCTTTCCTTGGCAGCCCACACGCCGGACGGCTTGTTCATGTTGCCTCTGAGACATCCGGCGCTGCTTTCTCCCTTAGAATTTGATTACAGGAATTGTTTATGTCCCTATCAGACCCCACACATTGACGACCCAGTACGCAATATTTAGGAACCATAACTGGTCCCCGGTGCAGGTAGACGGAGGAGTGTGTGACTTCTCACAAAAGAGGGACCATTGGAACTTGAAGAAGTCGATTTTTGGATCTAATCCTGCCCTTATTGTTGTTTGCTTTCCATAAAACATGAAGTCGAAATTGCACATGTCACTTCTCTCCACACAACAGAGGAGCGTATTATTATGGGGGGGCAGTACTACTGTGCAGTTGGATGTCTAATTTAATGTCTCTCTAACTCCAACTCTCTCTCGCTCACACACACACTTTGGTAGAGAATCCTTTGTCTCTTAGCGGAGATTGTATATATTCAAGCGGCAATTCGTCTTCATGCTGATACACAAATCATAGAGATATAAGGCAATACACAAGAAGTTGGTAATGAGTGTGAGCATGTCAGGATCAGGATCAGGATCACCTACAAATTCAACTGTGCAGTGATGGAGGATGATAACTGTTACTGCATGTGCACTGGGTCCACAGAGCTCCGTGATGGAGGACAGGAGGACAGCCAGCAGGACTCGACCGTGGCTGACAAGGTCCACGACAACCAGATCCAAATCAGCGTTTCAGGTGCTTTTGCCCCTTTATTCTGTAATCAAATTGGAAATTGAAGGCTCAGAATCGCAGCTTACTTGGTGCTGCACCTTTGAAAAGATCTATTTCATTGTGCATGAGCTCCTGCAACTGGGAAATCAAGCGTTCCCCGACTCAGGACGGCTAAGATTTAGTTCACAGATGAGCTGGCAGGGCTCCACACAAACAATATATACCACAGTGAAAAGCTTTATTTACTGGCACAGACTATGATGCAGTGTTTGAATAGAGATTTGTGGCTTTAATGTGGCTTTTATCTGCAGATTCTGATGGCCCTGGATATGGACTTTTAAATACCACCAGAAAAGTAAGATGCATATAAATAAAGGAGTATAAATCTCGCTCACCATATATATGTGAATAAATATATGCGGCTCACTGCTGATGAATCTCGCTGTGAATCATGTTGAGCAGTGCGCTGACGGGAAGTAGAACAAATTTGCAGGGCGCCCGTTTAACTTTTCATCATTTACTCACTCATTTATTCCTGCTGTGGATGACTAACCATACAGTTACTCTTCTCCACTCCCCTGCTGCCCTCCGCCAGTACATAAAGCCAATGAACTTCCAGGAGGAAGTGCGGGCCCACAGAGACCTGGACAGCTTCCTGGCACAGGCCAGCATCCTTTTGGATGAGAGAGCCGCCACGCTAGACGAAGTCTTGAAGCGAATGTTGACTCACATGGTGGAGGACGGCCATGGGAGCTGTGACATGGATGAGGTCATGAACTCGTTGTTCACAGACTCAGGAGGGACGGAGTTTAATGGTGGGCAGCACAGAGAAGCACCTGTGACAGTTAAAATCAGGATTGGCAATGCCGCTAAAGACAATAGGAGTGATGATGATGATTGATGATGATAGCTTGATTGAAAAAATAGTAATTTCATTAAAATGCGAATAACAATACACGTGGTTAGTTAATGCTAATAAAAAGCCAATAATGCAAGTAGCAAGTTAATAATGCAAACTTTTATATTAAGGGTAACAATTCACAGATGCTAATACTATAATATAGCATAGTGTATATTTTGTCCACATTGACATACATATAAAAAATGTATATTTTGATACTATATGGTATCAGTGTGTTTATGTTTTTTGCATATTGTGCAGTTTTTTCCACTGCATCACTGCTGTATTCGTTGTGACAGCAGAAATTCCCCTTTTGTTCAAACAGTTCACCTCCTGGCAGAGACCATTCAGGGTGTAACAGCGACAACCACTGGTGTTCGCTACCAGCAGTCCTGGCTCTGCATTCTGTGAGTTTTGTTTTGCAGCATTCTTTCCCCTTTCTTTCTCGTGCAGTGAGCGAAAACACTGTTTCTGAACTGACAGGCTGTTTATGCATTCCTCTATCTTGATAGTCGCCACACTCGCGTCAACACAAAGTAATGAAAAAATCTGAATAATATGCTTGGTTGAGAGGGTGATTTATCTTGTTTTCATACCACACCAGGGTGGTTGTGCGAAGTTTGGCAGGACTGGAATTTTGCTTCTCCCATTCAGTGCAGGTTGTCTTTGGCACATTTGAACATCGTGGTCATCCTCTTCCACATAACAGATAAAGAAGATCTCATTAGGGACGGTTCATTGTTTGGGGCTGATTTTGATCAATTCATGATGACAATTTTGAAACCGTAATAGTCCTCCGTAAATCAATCAAGAGCAGCAAAGTGCTGCTTTTGTTACTGTCAGCTTTGTTATTGTCAGCTGCATTGTGCTTGTGTTCTGCTCCCTCTGTCCTCCTGACACGATTCAACAAAGACAACCACAGGAGGAGAGGGACGTAATCGATTGAGTATTAATACCAAATACCAAAGGCTCTACATTTTTGTCTGTGTATGATGTAGTCCGACATTCTTATCATTGCAGCTGCAACATGAGAATGCTCCAGAGGCGTCAAGTCTGTGTAGCCCGGCTAGAGAGACCACAGAACTGGGGAGTCAACTGCTGCGAGGCTCGATATGTCATCCTCATTCTTGCCCCACCCAGAACTGTACGTCACCTATTTGTGGACTGAATGAAGCCTTGAAAATGTTTCTCATTCCCTCTATATCATGCAGAAAAACAATCACTTGAATAAACATTCACTGTTTTCGTTTTTTTTCCAGAAAAGTACCAAAACAGCCATTGAGCTAGGACGGACGTTTGCCACCATGTTCTCTGACATCGCCTTCAGGCAAAAGCTGCTGGAGGCAAAGACCCAAGAGGAGTTCAAACAGGAGCTTGTCCAACAACGGCAACTTCTCTCCACTGTCGGTGAGAAGGTGGTCAAGGAGGAAATCGATGACTCGGACCCCCGTCGGGGAAAAGCACTAGAGGTACATTCAAGTTATTCCATGTGGGAGACATGAGGCTGTCTCATCTCTGAAGACAACATCAAAAGAATGGCACCTGACTCTTAAATATTTACGACGAGGCGCATTAAGAAGTTGAGTAAAATAGTTGAGTCATGCTTGATCTCATTACAATAACGAGCGGGCAAACTTGAGTAATGAGAACAGCTGGGCAACAGACGAAGCAGCACGCCAAGTCCTCCATGGTGTTGGCAGGAGAATGTGCGAAACCTCATTTGGAGATCTCATTAAGTCCAGCGTTTAAATAAAGAAGAAGTGTGTGTTTATACCCTCGATCGAGACATTTAGTGGCAGCCTTTGGCTTAGACTGACCTCTTGACCGAGTTCAAGAGGAGGAATTTGCGGGCAGGCAGGAAAACTCTGTCCGATTCGTTCGGCGTTTTCCTCTCAACAACTTGCTCCTGCAGCTTGCGGGGTGAGCAAAGGTCGAATGTGATCAAACTGTGATGCAGTGCTGAAGACGTTTCCCATTCACATGAAGGAGTTCCACAGCTGGTACTGTATACATTGCACATCATTACAGTGTGTTTGTCCCCACGGCCGCTTCTTCTCCTCCCCACATGGCCCCTTTGTCCCTCCCTCTGCACCAACTGATGCCCACCTGGGTGACCAGCTCCATTACTATGACATTTCCACCCCGAGTGAGGATGCGAAAATCTTTGAGCACTTGGATCCCACCGCATTGGCTCCTCCTCAGGGAAGAGCGGGGCTGTGACTGTGATCAGCATTGGAATGTGCCCAACACAGCGATCAAGAGCAGAAGACATGCTGAGTCTTTCCTCAATCCCCGTCAGGGCAGAGCTGATTGAGAAATCGGCAGCCTTTATGTGGCCCTCCATTCTAGCCATTAAAACGGACTGTAGATCCACCAGAAGTGAAGTGAGGAGAGGCGGTGGTGGTTTGGAGGGGAGGGGGGGCAATCGGATGAATTTTACCATCAGTTGAATGTCCGAACTTCTGCTGACACAGGACGTATCACTTTCTGCTATCAAACTGGATGCATCAGCATTTTCGTTGGGTGGGGGATTCAGAGAAAGGTCAGCGATGGTCATTTTCTACCCAATGGTTTCCCGTAGGGTGTCGTGCAAAAAATATATGGCATGCATTCCCTTGTCTTGACTGATGGGAATTGCTATTGCTGCTGAAGACTTGATGGACGGGGACATTCAAAGCAGAGCTGAGAGAGGAGCTGAGGCCAATGAGGCAGAGGTTGATGCCAAGATCCTGACACCACCATGAATGGTTGGTTGTGTGCTGATGGATTCCTCTGAGAGTCAGCGGGACGTGATTCAATTCAAAAAGCCTTTGATACACAACACAAGTCACAGCCGTTAATCCAAAGATCATCTCATTTACCTTCATGAGCTCAAACTCAGAGGGGATGGGGACATTGTGGGGGGTCAGATGGGCAGTGATGGATGATGCAGGTTCGGAGAGTTTAAGACAATGTTGACAAAGCATCATCGTGTCCCCTCTGCATGATACGCCTGCAGTTAAACCTGCATCCTGCTGAGCACCTCCTGCTAACTGCTAACTTCTCTGCCTGCATTCACAGTGCATAGATTTCCTCAAATGTGGCAAAGGTGTTTATGATGATCTTCGTCGCAGGCTCCCTCTCTACCCGTCAGACTTCACAGATGGTGAGATGCCCCGGCTTGTAGCACAATTGCTAAATACTCGACATGGGTAGATTCAGGGGTGGGCTGATTTGAGCAGATGAATGGGATGGGATGAGACAGACAGACAGACAGGCAGACAGGCAGACAGACAGACAGATAGACAGGCAGACAGACAGACAGACAGACAGACAGACAGACAGATAGATAGATAGACAGATAGATAGATAGATAGATAGATAGATAGATAGATAGATAGATAGATAGATTGTATTTGCTGCAGTGTCTATTGAGGTTGTTTCCTCCCTGACACCCCTGAATGCTCCATGCAGGTATCACTGGGAGGGATCGCTCTCTGCTGAAGTACACCACCACTGCCATTTTCCTTTACATTGCTATCCTGCTGCCTGCTATCGCCTTTGGCTCCCTGAACGATGAGAGCACCAGGGGAGAGATAGGTACGCACCCCGTCTTATTTGTCATGTGGAGATTCCTCCCAGATCACTGACAGACATTTAAATTTAGGGGGACAGAAGATAGATAGCCAGAAAAGTATGACTAAAAGATGACAACGTAGAGGTTGTAAACCATTTGGCAGAGGCAAAGCACTTCATTTGTCGGGATTTGCCTGAAACATGGCATTGAGGTGTGCCAGAGCAGAACTCCGATGCCCAAACCATGGTCCTCACAAAAAGGATGGGATCCATAATTTCAGCTGTGATTAATAAAATCAGAATCAGAACCCCATTCCTTGCCAGATGTAATTTGAATTGATGTGTTTTGTTCTTTTGATAGACGTTCAGAAGACCATAGTTGGCCAGAGCATCGGCG
>OMPJ01039767.1:0-18732 GCA_900312935.1 Carapus acus | reverse complement strand
AAAACTGTAAACAGGGTGTGTGTAAATATATCAATTCACTTGGTTATATTCATTAATAATTACTGTAAATTTTAATTCCAGCAGCTGCTACTCACAAATTGAAATGATAAGTGTCAATCTGACTAAACTGACAGTGCGAGTACAAACATGTGCGGCTAAAGAACCAGGTTCCTGTTGTTTGGCCTTATGTGACCCTGTGGTGGAGTGTGAGCCGCACAGGTTTGTGTGGTCGCGAGGGAACGAATGACTTCACGCGTGGCGGCCCAGGAAGCGTCAGAGTGGCGTTATTGAGATGAACGCTGACTGAAACAGGAGGCGTCGCCGAGGAGGAAGCCGACTTCTCACATCCTGAGGTGGAACAGGCGGCGGGGAAACAATGAGCTCCTGCAGCCCAGGCTTTGTTGGCAGGGAGGAGCCGCTTGCCCCGATAACCATCGGCCACCGAATAATGTGGAACAAACGCCGTCACAAACGGCTCGCCGCCTGGCAGAGACCTAATAGTTCCTGCCTCCCTGTGGGCTGAGCGGCACCATCGGGCCTGGTCGACGTGTAAACGTGCTCCACCTGCAGCTCAGCGGCGGCCATGACCTCACAGATTCCACCAAAGCGACAAAAACAAGCCTGTGAAAGTCGACTTCTGCATTTTGGCCTTGGGGAAAACAACCAGATTGGTCATTTCAAACCCGTCGGACGGGTCGAGCCCCCAGAGGTCGCGACCTCAGCGAAAGCAAAATTTTTATTGGTGCTTTATCTCATTAACACGCTAACGTCGTCGTCCTGTGCCGCCATTTCTATTTGTGTAAAGAGCGCTGGGCTACTTCATATAAACGCAAATATTCCAGCGTGACGCACACGTCCCGGGTTGACGGCATGTTCCGTCCCGGCGGGACCGTCCGTCCCGCGTCCCTCCACTTAGTGCTGTGTTGCGACTTGGAAAACAATGACTCAGCCGGAATCGGAACACAAATACACGCTCGCACATAGCCCACATTCCTGCGCGACATCGTGGCGATAAACCCGAGCGTGACCGTATAAGAGAATGTGCCGGCCAGCGCGCTGAGGTCATCTTTGATTCTATTTTTACGGTATTTCTCCTTCTGTCCCGCCTGTTCCAGAGCGCATCGAGTTCCTGCAGCACAACCTAACGCTGGCCTTCCACAAGACCGAGTCCTGCTCCAGCCTGCTGAAGGCGGCCGAGAGCCAGACGGAGGCGGCCCAGAGTCAGACCACGGCCTGCCGGGCCCAGCGGCAGTACCAGGAGAAACAGCTGTGAGTCCAAGCTGAGGCCCAGTGGCCTTGTGTCATCCTTACAAGTTGTGATTGACCTCTGACCTCTCGCTCTGTGTTCCTATGCGTGTGTGCAGGCAGAAGTGCAAAGTGAAGGAGACTGAGGCTCCTCAGCCCAGCACGACGGGCAACGCGGCCTCGCCCCGCGCTGGTATTCCTGTTCTGGCCCTGCTGGCCTGCACGGTTCTACGTCTGATCACCTGTGAGTGAAGCCGCCCTCCGACACACGCACACACATATACACACACACGCTCGTAATCGCAGCCACCTGCGGCCGCGTAAATCAGCTCACACACTGCTGGGAAGAGGCTCACATTCCTGCTCGGACGGCAGGCCGGCTTTGCTTCCACGTCAGAGCACTGCTGGGATGTTTGTGGGTCTTTGAATGGAATCTGATGATTTAGGCACTGGAATCAAAGCCCAGGTGAAGCTGGACATATTTGGGAACTTGGTAGATCTACAGTGGTACCTTGAGATATGAATTTAATTGGTTCCGTGACCGAGCTTGTAATTCAATCTGCTCATGTCTAAAACATTTTTTTCAAATTTGAAATAACTGGAATAACTGTATCCATCCCTGCCGTTTTTCCCCCAGAGTAACCCGTTCTGGTCCCAGTTAACCCTTGGATGCAAACATTGGATATAAAAATGACCCCAGGTTTTGTTATTGAAAATAACTAAAAAGAAAAATTACAATATATTCATATTCCAGGTATTCCTCATTAAACATTTTTTGTGACATGAGGAAATATTTTTCCTTATTTATGTTTTCATTCATCTTGAGAAAAGTCTCAAAATTTTGAGAATTTTAACTGGGATCAACAATGATCCCAGGGGTTGTTAGTCTTAAAAATCTTTACAAAAAAGATTGTAATATATTCACAATCCAGGTATTCCCCATTAAACATATTTGGAAAATGAGGCAATATTTTTCTTTATGTTTTCATTAATTTTGAAAAAATTCTCAATATTTTGAGAATTTTAATTGCGGTCAAAAATGGAGGAGTGTAGGTATTAGGTTGTGCATCTAAGGGTTCAACACTTGTTGCTACTCCCATCCCCAACAAAAATATGGAACCAGAGACGCCTTGTATCCCAAAAAACTCGTAGGCCAAGGTACTATTGTATTTCAGAAAATCTTCATCACTTAATTCCTTATCCTGCCTATCACACAACTCTATTGTATCTATTGTATATATCTACTACTATCTTAACAATTTCAGTCCAAAGTACGCTCGGCAGTTCAGATCCCCTCATCACTTCATGGCCAGTGTGAGTGTGTGAACACGTGTGTGTGTGTGTCTTTTACCTCCAGGATTGCAGTGAGGCAGCTGGGATGGATGGAGATGAAGGTGGAGCCTGAAGCCTCGTGATGACTGCTGTACAACCGCCCCGTCCGACGTGGGACGCCGCAGGTGTCCCGCCCCCCTCGGCCTCCCCCGGCCTCCCTCGCCACTGTGTGTTTACGCTCACGCCTCAGGATGTAAATGCTTCATGAAGCTTCGTAGATGATGCCACCTTTACTTTCCGCCTCACTGTGGTTTCTCTGTAATGAAGGGACGGCATAGATTTCAGTGTTAATATTTGGAACATTCTTTTTCCTGCTGAATCCCGAACCCCAACCCCAGCCTCCATCTGAAGTACGACCATAGCGTTCTGTTATTTTTCTCTTGTAGAATTACAACTTCATTTTTGAAAATGTTAGCCAACCTCAAGAGGCTAATGAGATTTTTCACAGGCAATTCACATCAAGAAAAAACTTCACAGATGTATTACTAAAATTTCCACTCTCCCTCTGCATGTCCTGCCTTCCTCTCTCTCTCTTTCTCTCTCTCTCTGTCTCTCTCTTTCTGCCCTGATATTGCACAATAGTATCATTTTCTGTATTTGCGTTTGAGAGCCGTTGCTGGTGCTTTTATAGTTCTTAACTTGTGAATAAGCATGCAAACACACACCCCGACAAAGCAAAGCTATGGAGTCGAGACAAACGTGACGAAAGCCCGTCCCCGCTCGACGGAGGGGACACGGACTCATTTGGCGTGATGGATCTGCCAGCTGACAGCTGCATACAATGACAGGAAAGTCATTAGCCAGTGAGTTAGCAAGGTCTGAAAATGTTCAGTAATTCGGACATTTAGCAAACCGGACACAGGTGAAAACAAGAAACAGCCTTTGTGCACGCGCGCGCGCGTGTGTGTGTTTGTGTGTGTGTGTGAGAGCTTTGAATACAAATCTCAAAAAGTCTCAAACGTCTTGACATACGATGGATATTTCTTGAAATAAAAACACCTGAGGAGTTTCTTACTACTTGAGTCCTCCTGTTTATTACATGATAAGGTGAAAGGTCAGCAGCGATGGTACAGATGATAATAATAATAAAAAACTAATAATAATACTAATAATACTACTACTAATAATAATAATAATAATAATAACACATTATTATTATTATTATTATTATTATTATTATTACTAATAATAATGATAATAATAATAATAAGAAGAAGACATTAGAGTGTGTGTGGAGTGTGTGTGCGACGCTGGCCCAACACACCCAGGAGAGATACGAGAAGCTTATGCTAACCGTGATGTGGGAGGTGTCAATAAAAGACAAGAGAACGTCTTTGTAAAACATGATATTCTATAAAAAATATCCTGCGAGGAAAATGGCAGGACCAAACACGTACAAATACGCACAGCATGTCCAAACAAATGATATTCTACAAATACTCCATTACTACTAACTATTCTGTGTTACTTTTGCATGTAACCACAGGTTTTATGGTGCTCTTGCATTTTTTCCGTGAGCGACATCGCCGAGCCTGGAACTGGTCGCTGCCTGCTTGTGGGAGTCGGTCCGTCCCAAAGCCACAGCGGAGCAACTTCCGCATTTTCTTACAAAGCGAGTTAGGTTGATGCGCGCCTGTGGAAGTGGCTCGGATCTTTGCGTAGCCTCCAGCCGCGGCAAGTTCCTGAGCGCGGCCCTCGGTTGAGACCAGCTCTGGCTTCAGGTGCCTCTGGGTGGCGCTGAGCGCTTGTCCTTTGTGGTCCAGCAGAATGGACAGCAAGGTGAGGTTGGTGATGAGCTCCGCACCCTCTCGGAGAAGAGGGGAGGCCCGGTACTCCGTCAGGTCGGGGTCACACGGTGAAGTCTGGCAGTCAACGGCCACCAGGTCCTTGGACACCTGCTCGTCCCACAAAGAGGTCTGGCAGTCTGCGGCCACCATGTCCTTGGTTACCTGGATGTCCCACGGAGAGGTCTGGCAGTCTGCGGCCACCATGTCCTTGGTTACCTGGATGTCCCACGGAGAGGTCTGGCAATCGGCTGAGGTGAGGGCACGTGGAGATGTTTGGCAATCAGCTGAGGTGAGGGCACGCGGAGAAGTCTGGCAATCGGCTGAGACGAGAGGACGTGGAGACGTCTGGCAGTCTGCCGAGGCGAGGACGCGCGGAGAAGTCTGGCAATCGGCCGAGACGAGGTCCAACGGGGACGTCTGCACGTCAGCTGACGTCTGCTCCTTCGGAGTCGTCTGGCAGCTGGTTGTGGCGAAGCTGAACTGGAAGGTCTGGCACTGGGCCGTGGCCTGCTGCAGCCGGGGCGTCTGAGAGAAGGTGGAGGCCACGGGGCGCGGCGTGGTCTGGCACACGGCCGTGGACACGCGCAGCGGAGACGTCTGGCATTCGTCCGAGTACATTTCCCACGCGGGGCTTCGGAGAATCTCCAGCGGCCGAGAAGAGGACCGACGCACGGCTGGCGCCGGCTCGCGTCGTGGAGGCTGGAGGTCTTCTGGGTAGCCCGGGTCCCATGGTGAGGTCTGACAATCAGCTGAGGTCACGTGACGTGGAGAGGTCTGGCACTCGGCAGTGAGAAGATCCGGCTCTTCGTACGAAGTCTGGCAGTCCACTGTGGACACTTCCAGTGGAGATGTCTGGCAGTGGCTCATGGCTAGCTCCCTTGGCGTCGTCTGGCAGTGGCTGCTAGCTAGGTCCCGTGGCGTCGTCTGGCAGTGGCTGCTAGCTAGCTCCCTTGGCGTCGTCTGGCAGTGGCTGCTAGCTAGCTCCCTTGGCGTCGTCTGGCAGTGGCTGCTAGCTAGTTCCCGTAGCGTCGTCTGGCAGTGGCTGCTAGCTAGTTCCCGTAGCGTCGTCTGGCAGTGGCTGCTGGCAATTTCCCGTCTCGTCGTCTGGCAGTGGCTGCTAGCAAGTTCCCGTAGCGTCGTCTGGCAGTGGCTGCTAGCAAATTCCCGTATCGTCGTCTGGCAGTGGCTGCTAGCAAATTCCCGTATCGTCGTCTGGCAGTGGCTGCTAGCGAGTTCCCGTGGCGTGGTCTGGCAAGACACCATGTACAGGTCCTCTTCCGAGCAGTGGACAATCCCGGGAAAATCCTGTGGAAAAATCTGGGGCTGGACTTTGCGTCGCTCTTGTTTTGACCTCTCGCTACTGCCTGGATCCAACGGCGACGTCTGGCTATCGGCTGTGGCCACGTCAAGTGGGGACGTCTGGCAGCAGACTGTGGTCAGATCCAGTTGGGAAGTCTGGCAGCTGATCATGGTGACGTCCTTCGGGGACGTCTGGCAATCGGTTGTGCTAAGGTCCCGTGGAGAAGTCTGGCAGCAAGATGTGGTCATGTCCCGTGGAGGAGGACTTTGGTCAGGCGTTGAGGAGACGTCCATTGGAGAAGTCTGGCAGCAGGATGTGGTCAGATCCCGTGGAGGAGGACTTTGGTCAGGCGTTGAGGAGACGTCCATTGGAGAAGTCTGGCAGCAGGATGTGGTCAGATCCCGTGGAGGAGGACTTTGGGCAGCTGGTGAGGCAACATCCAGTGGAGAAGTCTGGCAACAAGATGTGGTCAGATCCCGTGGAGGAGGACTTTGGGCAGCTGGTGAGGCAATATCCAGTGGAGAAGTCTGGCAACAAGATGTGGTCAGATCCCGTGGAGGAGGACTTTGGTCAGCTGGTGAGGCGACGTCCAGTGGAGAAGTCTGGCAGCAGGATGTGGTCAGATCCCGTTGCGGTGTCTGGCAAATGTCTTCGACTGGCTCCCAAGGAGACGTCTGGCAGTAGACTGTGGTCAGATCCCGAGGACTGCTTTCGTCAAGCAGTGGAGACGTCTGGCAGTCCACTGTGGACAGCTCCGGTCCTGGTGTCTGGTACTTGTCTTCTAACGGTTCCCAAGGAGAAGTCTGGCAATCAGTTGTTGTGAGGTTGCGTGGTGTGGTCTGACAGCAGATGGTGGCAGAATCACACGGAGACCTTTGGCCACTCGGTGAAGCTTCGTCCTGAGGAGACGTCTGGCACTCAGTGGTGATCATCTCCCTGTGTGGAGGCTGCTCTCTGGATTGTGCAGTGTCCAGTGGAGAAGTCTGGCAATCGGCTGTTCTGAGGTCTCGAGGTGAGGTTTGACAGGTACCGTGCGTGCGATCACATGGAGACCTCAACCCAGCGATGAAGTTCGGATCCAGCGGGCCGGTCTGGCAGTCCGCTGTGCTCAGGTCTGGTTGAGAAATGTAGTAACTAGCAGATGCCATATCAGGTTGAGATCTCTGGCTGTCTGTGGAGGCCAGGTCCCGAGTGGAGGTTTTGCTGCAGACTGTGCTCAGGGTACGTTGAGAACCTCGTCTGACCATGGGCACATCCTCCACAGGAGAAGTCTGGCAACTGACTGAGCCCACGTCCGGCTGAGAAAACTGGTCCCATGGAGAGGTCTGGCAGTCAGCGTTAGCAAGGTCCCTCGGTGACGGAGGGTATCTGGCAGAAGACGTGTCCTGCAGACGAACCATGGAGGCGAGGTGCCACGGAGAAGTCTGACAGTCCGCTGAGATCAAATCATGTGGAGAAGTCTGGCAATCCATGGACAGGACGCTCCTTTGAAAACACAACATCTCATCTTCAGCTGAAGTCACAGGGGATATAGACGTCTGGCACTCTCTTGGCCAGGGAGACATCTTGTAATCCACTGACTCAAAGTGTTGTGGGGAGGTCTGGCAGTCAGCTGAGACTAGATCCCGTGGAGAAGTCTGGCAGTCAGCCATAGCAACCTTCCTCGGGGAAATCTGACAAATGCCTGCGGCCACCTCTTCTGGAGACCTCCGCTGGTCAGCTGGGGAGAGGAGCCACGGAGAAGTCTGGCAATCAGCGGTGGAAAGGTCCTTGGAGACAGTCTGGAGGCCACCTGCGAGAAGGTCAGACGAACATGTCTGGCAAATGGCTGGAGCCACTTCCTGTGTTGGAGTCTCAGCTGGGGTCAGAGAGCACGGAGAGGTCTGGCACTCAGAGGTGACCAGGTCCAAAGCTGAGGTCTGGCCGACAGACGTGGACGGAGTTTGACGGTCTGCTGAGGGAGGAAAGTCCTGTGAAGAATCCCAAAAACTGGTGGAGGCGACATCCTGAGAAGCAGGCCGATCAGCTGTGGGCAGTTTGTGTTGTGAAGTCTGACACTCGGCTGTAATCAAGTCCCGCGGAGACGTCTGGCAATCAGCTGTGACCAGCTTTGGCGACGAGGTCCGATGGCTGACCGAGGGCCGGTGCCGTTGGGGATCCTGGGCCTGTGGAGATGTTCGATGATCAGGTGGTGACACCTGGTACTCAGACGTCTGGTCGTCTGATGGAGGACGTTCCCCTCGTGAACTGCGGCGATCTCCTGCGTCCATCTCCCACGGAGAAGTCTGGCAGTCAGCAGTCACACACTCGATCAGTTGTCTCGCAGGGGGATGGACACCATCTGTGGTGGGGTCCCAGGGTGAAGTCTGGCAGCTAGCTGGGATGTTCTCCCACGGCGAGGTCTGGCAGTCGGCCGAGGTCAGCTCACACGTAGATGTTTGGGAATCCGGCGTGGCGATTTGTTGTAAAGACGTCCGACGAATGGGTGTGGCCGTGTCCTGCGGCGACGTTTGGCAGCTCGTGGTGGTGAGGTCTGATGGGGGGGGCTGATATTTGGCCCGTGGAGGTTGCGATGGTCTCCTGGAATCGACCTGACCCAGGTCCTGGGGAGAACTCTGGCAGTCCACTGAGACCACATCCAGCGGTGAGGTCTGGCAGTCTGCTGTGGTCAGCTCTGCTGGTGAGGCTTTGCAAATGGCTGCCGAAATGTCCGGTAGAGAACTCCGGTAGACCACCGGCACAAAGTCCCGTGGGGAAGTCTGGCAGTCAACTGTAGACATTTGCGGGGACGAGTCCCAAGGAGACGCACTTTCCCACGGAGACGTCTGAGTATCAGCTGTGGTCAGGTCACCACGTACACTTACGGACTTTGTATGGTCCAGTATGGAACACCGGCACTCCACTAGGGCCGGGTCCAGTGGAGACGTCTGATGATCGGCCATGGTCCAGGTCCTCTGTGTGACCTGCTGATCTGCTGAGGCGGGCTCAGGTGAGGGGTCAAAGGAAGTCTGGCAATCGACGGTGGTCATCTCCAGTCTCGATGTCTGGGAGGTGGCGGGTAACAGGCCATGTAGAGGGCACAGGCAGTCCCCCGGGGCGGGCACCCACAGGGTGGTCTGACTGTGGACGGTGGACAGCTCCAGCTGTGTGGTCTGGCAGTCGGTTGAGGCAAAGATCTGTGGGGAGCTCTGGCAATCCACCGAAGTCAGGTGAACCGTGGGACTCAGGTCTAGCGGTGAGGTCTGGCAAACGGCTGAGATCAGATCCAGTCTGACGCTGGGGAGGGCGGCTGTGGTCACGTCCTGTGGTGGGACTTCGAGAGGGACCGGGGCCAGAGGCTGTACCGACCTCTGGGGGGACTCCACGGGGGCGAGGTCCTGTGGAGAAGTCTGGCAGTCCACGGTGGCAAGGAGCTGAAGGGAACTCTGATACTCCATGGACACCAGATCCAGCGGAGATGTTTGGCAGGAGGCTGGGGTGAGGTTAGGGGTTGGTCCCTGAAACTGTCCCATTGTGGGCTCCCACGGAGACGTCTGGCAGTCCGCAGAGACCGAGGCCTGCTGAGAAGCCTGGGAATCAGCCCTCTCCAGACCCCACGGCGATGTCTGACAATCAGATGATGTCAGGTCTGGCAGGTGATAACCTGGTGAGATCTCGTCCCACGGAGAGGTCTGACTGTGAGCTGAGACCAGGTCCAGTGGCGAAGCCTCCGAGTCAGCTGGGGAAGGAGGGGGAAAGTCCAAACGGCAGATCTCCCAATCCACCGTGGCCGGGTCGCTATCCGACGCCTGATGGTCCACCGAGGGTTCCCCCGCTGGAAGAGTCTCGTCCTCTGCTGTGGCCTCGCTCACACACACCCTGCTGATATTCATGAGAACCGGACTGGGGCTCCTCTCAGCTGCTTCGTCAGAAGATCCGACACCAGGCCCCACATCTTCCTGTTCAGAAACGGTCTTAAACCTGCGCTCTGCCGTGTGTCCTCGACCGGTGAGGAAGTGCTTCAAGGCCACCACCACCCCCACCAACATGCCCCCGGTGTCCCGCAGGCTAACGGCAGGGTCGGCTGTGGACAGTACCGCGTCCAACCCACCCCGGACCTCCTCCGTTACGGCCTCGGTGAACCTCGGAGAGGTCAGTCCGGCGCTTTCCTCGCCCAGCAAACTTCTGAAAGCCCGACAGAGCGAGCTCATCAAGACGGCCTCGAAGTTGTCGGCTGCCATGCCGCAGAACTCCCTGATGGACTCTGAGGGCAGCTCCACCTGAGCATTAGCGACTAAATGGATATTCCTGGTGATGCTGTCGGTTATGGAATTTATCAAAAACTTCACCACCTCGTCACAGAGCCGAGACAGCTTCTCCAGCACCGCGCTGCTATAAACACCGTCGTTTATGTCCCTCCACTCCCTGCAACAACACAGACCAAAGAGGGTTTGGTGGAAACATCAGAGACGTGACATGGGAGCGATTTGAGGAAACGATCACTTACATGTAGGTTAGACTCCTGAAGAAGCTGAGCAATATGGGGCAGAAGGAGTCCGAGTCCATCTGCAAACTCAGGCAGTACTTTAACCTGGACGGCCTCACGCCCGGGTGCTCAGCCAGCAGTCGCAGCTGCTGAAAAGTCTTTTGCAGGTGCCTCACCATCTTTCGCTGGACGCGGTTCGGAGCGATTTCTCCCTCTGAGCGGACACACTTGGAGTAGCAGCGGTTCATCATGTTCCTCAGTTCGGTAATTTTCAATGTACACCTGCTGATAGTTTGGGAGACCATCGCGTGTGTTGCCAGTTTGAGGTCGGTGGGGCGGAGCCTCCGGGTGGGATTGTCCGCTGACGAATTGATGGTCATTTGTTTTGGCTCCATTTGTCCAATTGTGTTTTTTGCCCCAAAGCTCACAACATTGACATGGAAATGACTGGGGTAGCAGAGCACTGGACTCTGTAAAGGCCTTATGAGTACAATGGTTTTAGGCAAGATGTCATCAAGGACCTGGTGACACCATGACAGCATCTCCTCTGCATTCAGCAGGGCCAAACCTGGCCTGGATGATGTCATAAATAGATACAAACCTGCTCCCACCTGAGTCTGAGTTAAATCTTTTCATAGTTATCAGAATTTTCTGCAGATTCCTTCATCCCAACGGGAAGTATATAAATTGACATTTGCATTTCAACTTGACCAGAGAGCTATTTCGCAAAAAAAGCGCCATTAAATCCACAATACTTCAAACTTACCCAAACAAAGGCCGCGTGTGACTGTGCCCTCTGACTCCTCATCAGCCATTTCAGGTCACGGTGAGGCAGAAACATCCTGATGCTGGTTGTGTTTATCTGAAGTACTTCACTGAGGGATCAGAAGGTTCCTGGTTGAGTTCCAGAAGCTCCTTCAGCGACACACTGACTGCCAAACTGTTCCTCCGGTGTAGGCTGGCGCCTTGCCTTGTGTACAAGCTCCATGCCTGCACAGTTACAACGTCGGCAGCCATATTTTGATTCGTAGCTGTGACAGATTTTAGCCTTTTGAGAGTTGAACAGGTGCAGGGTTCTGATTTTTAAGCTAGCTGCTGTGTGTGTTAGTGCGTGTTTCTAAACATTGCTGTTGCAACAGCAAAGCTACAATACATAATTTATCTTAGTATTTTATCTCAGATTTAAATCTGTGACAAAACCTGCGTGGTCGAACTTTGTTTACCTTGTTTTGGAACGACTGAAATTCTGTTAGTCACAACGTTAGCCATGAAGTTCGGAAAAGCGCCAGAAGATGGCAGAGTGACTCTTCGGGTGACATTGTAGCCGTTTCATGGCGCCCCCCTCTGCCAGATAAGTGGACTTGGTAGATATAATGTCACTTCACACCAAAGCGAGAGATTTTTCCGTCTTTAGTGAGAGTTTTCCGTCATTTCGGTTTTAAATAAACCGCTGATATGAATTAAATGCTGCGCCTATATGGTGCGCCGTCATGCGCGACTCTGATTGGTCAGGCCTCTGCGGTCATGTGACCGCATCCAGCCAATAACTGTTCTCTATCTGCTGGACACTGTATCACTCATTCATTCATACACTCGTGTATTCTCCATTGTTGACAATAGTAAAGCATACTATGTTATCATCATATACTACATATTATTATTATATATTATGGCATACTCTGGAGTTCTGAGGCTGGTGGACGTGACTCCTGAGACGACAGGCTGAACGCTGCCTTTTGTGATTGTGCTCCTTTTTGGTGGGTGCTACACATTTTCGCTGGACGCGGTTCGGAGCTGTAGATACTTTGATTTACAGTTGATGGAGGGCGGGACAGTTGGACTTTGATTTACAGTTGATGGAGGGCGGGAGGTTCATGTGCGAGCGAGTGATCAAAGAGGCGGACGAAAGGAGGACAGGAGAGCAGGATGTGAGATAATAAAGGAGTAGAAGAGGAGAAGCGAAGCGTGAGCCTCACATTCAGCTCCTCGGAAACACCATGAGGAGATCTGAGCTTTACAGACTGGAGGAAGTTCATATCCGTGTCCACATACACACACTCACACACACACTCCACACTGTCGAGTGTGTGTGTCACAGCTGTGAACAAAGAAGGATCGGGGGGTGGGTGGAGGATGCTACGCCAGCTTGGCTTCACACGGCCGTCAAGCAGAAACTTTCCAGTGCGACCGGCCCGAGAGGGAAGTTTTAGCATAATCCCCTCCAGAACACACACGCCACCACCCATACACACACACACACTTGGGCTTGAAGTGCCCCATAAGTTTTTATCTCTCCAAAGACTTGCATTTATGCTTCATCTGCATCCATGACTGTGTGTGTATGTGTGTGAGAGTGAGAGAGAGGAAGAGAGAGAAAAAGAGGGAGGGAGACAGAGAGGGACCTCAGGGTTGAGCTAAAATTTGCAGGTGGTCTAGATTTGAGAAAAACTTTGAGAAACACTGGTCTAGGAGACGCCAAGCTACAACTTGATAATTTTGGGCTTATTTTCATGTGTATTTACATTTTGCAGTACCTGGTTCGTCCACTAGATGGAGCACTGCAAATGCTGTCCACCTCTGCTACACAATCGCCCGTTCTGAAATCGAATCAGCAGCCTGATCTCCAAATCTCTCTGAGCTTTTTCAGTTGGTCGCTGGTGTGTGAACAAAAGTGAAGAAGAGCAAAGATTGTTTTCAGTTGAACTTTTTTTTATTTGTGGTGAAAACAAACACAGATTCAAACACGTTGTACGTTTCCTTCCGTCGTAATCTTTTTCAGCGTAACCTTGGTATATGTAAAGTTTTTCTGCTCATGCAGCAAAGGAATGAAGTCCTGAAGAGGCCCGGTGACCTCTGACCCCCTGGTGGCGCCGTGGCCCAAACGTAATAAATGTTTTTTCTTAGTTTAAGTGGATTTTACAAGCATCCAATAAGAAAATATACAAAACAAACTTTGTTTTTCTAAAGAATATAATATGCAGACGTCGTCAAGTCTAGAAAAACGTTCTGATTGAGCACAGCCACGGAAAACGATGAAGGGTGACGGATGAGACGCTCACAAATACCACAAAACATCAAGCACGTTTCTCTGCCCTCAGCCTCCTTTTTGTCCTACTAACTGGATTTCTTACACCACAAAAACGGGTTTCCACCTGCACCCCGATGATGACGACCTCAGAAAATGGCAACCCTCACCGGGGTTACCATTAAACACAAAACAAAACAAACTAAGCACAGGACTACAGGGACCAGAATGCATTGCAACAAACTAACAAACAAAATCGAAAACATCAACCGCCAGCCTGGTCTCCTCTTTCGTCTCTGTCAACGGCCAATCGTACCAGGGTTATTCTGCATTTATGAACGTAAAATGACCATGTCACGTCTCGTTCTGTTGTTTTCGTACCGTTGTGTGAGGTCGGACCCCCTCGGTCCAGGTGGACCCTGCGTCCTGCTCCCACAGGAGAAGCTCAGGTTCTCCTCCTGCCCCTTGTACCTTCCTCACAGTGCATAATGATACATACTGCATTTCCCAGAATTCCATGCCCGCCTACACGTACACATATCCCCTGTGACGGCAGCGATGGGAGGATGTTCAGGAGGTCAGCCTGGGAATTATTGATGATGTCTGACCCAGAAACCCACTTTGTGCTCGGCTCCGACTTCTAATCGACACCAAAAGATTTTTTTAAAGAATTAGGGCAGAATTAATTGACTATCAGGCCCAAATCGGATCGTCTGACCTTTGACCGGAACTTCCTTCCCTGCTCAACCTATGAAATGAAGAGTTGCATTCAAACAGCGGGGCGAGTCTACAGAAATGACAATGATGTTCCACTTCGTGGCCACATGGTGTCGCTATTTCCCCATAAACGCCATTTTCCGCCATTGGTTCATGTCTGTTTGGAGCGAAACATTCAACAAGACACGATATATCCCCTAAAAAAAGATCTAGACCGGCTGTTAGCGGTTAGCGACGCAGCCGGACAGAGGGCTGAGGGGGCGGAGCCTCGGAAAGACGCCCGGGTGACGTAGAAATAAAGTCCGCGAGGAGCGCAAACTGCCACCAAATAGAAAAAACTTTAAGAAGTCTTTGGCAGATTTACAGAAACCGAAGGCCCTCGTCTGGACAGCCCAATGGCGGAGAGAGAGAGAGAGAGATAGAGAGAGAGAGAGAGAGAGAGAGAGAGAGAGAGAAAGAAAGAGAGAGCAACAGACTTTGTTCATCAGAATCTGACTTTCTGTAGAGGGGGAAATCCCACAAATGTTTCCGAGGATGCGACAGTAGAAAATAAAGTCATAAATAGATGAAGATGCTCCGGTATTGCTTCTCTTCTCTTCCCAGGATCCGTCTGTGTGCTGGTGATAGGCGTCCACAGCCACAAATAAGAAGAAGAAAGAAGAAGAAGGCTGAAGAATAAATATAAGAACTGAGGACGAGTATAGCAGCAGCGGCGGCGTCCAGCTGCAGATACGCACCGCGGCCAGCAGGAGGTGCTGCTGTGCGCGGGAAGGGTTGATGCATCGTATAGTGGTTCAATGTACAAAGCTGGATCAGCCGGACTGGACCAGAACCTTCTGCAGCTCAGGTGGACTCTTCATAGCAGAACCTGTGTGCGTGTATGTGTGTTTGCGGGTAATTCGTTTGTTTCTGATGCAGCGTCGACATTTGGCAGTGAAAGTACATTTTTTAAAACTGGTTGTTTCCATATTTCTCAGGTTGACGTTCCCTCGCTGTAAAAAGTGAGCTGCTGCTGCTGAAGGTAGAAAAAGATTCTTCAAAATTCTGAGACCAAAGTCGAGCTCGTAATGCGTTTCCAGTCCTTTTCTGCTGGAAATCCAGAAACTTTCTGATCAGTCAAATGTGGTTCTCCAAAGGTTCCTCAGCCTTAAACCACCATTTCCAGAAGTGCTCCCAGATGTGCGGCCGAGCTTATAGAAAATCCTCAGAGCTCAAAGCAGAGCTCAGAGCTCCGAGCCAGGACATTTATCTCCAATCTGACAAACGTTTGTGTAGAAAACAACAAATTAAGAGTTCTGGAGAACCACACGCGACTCTCTGTGTGTCCGGAAGGGTTTCGAGTTCCTAAAGTTTCTTTTCTTTTATCCGATTTTTATCAGCATCTGTCGGACAGGAGCGATCCATCCCAGCGTCTCAGGAAACCCCTGCTGACCCCGACCTCCTGCGTCTGATTTGAAAAGAGGTCAGAGGTCAGAGGTCAGGGGAGGCCAGGGGAGCGCGATTAGCTTCCTGCTTTAGATTGTGGAGATGGGGGGAGAAGAACAGAGGAGGGTTGAGATGAGGGAGAGGGAGGAGGTGGGAGAGGAGGAAGAGGAGGTGCTACGAGGAGGCGAGAAAGAGCAGGAGCAGCATGGCTGCCAGCAGGAGGGGGCGGGGCAGAGCCACGCTGCAGCCGCCCGCGCTGTCGTCCGTCAGGAACGGCTCCGGGGATTCGTACACCGAGTCGTCTGGGAGAGAGAGAGAGGAGAGAGAGAGGGTGGATGGAGGGAGAGAGGAGAGATGGAGAGAGAGAAAGAGAGGGGGGAAGAGGAGAGAAGGAGATGAGCACAAGTTTGGAAAAGTTTTTGTCAAGTTTTCAACTTTTGGATTGATTGAATTGCCAAACTTTTCCCAGATTTTGACGGCCACCAGGGGGCAGCATTACATCAGATTTTCATGCAAACTGGCTTAGTGTCCAAGATTTATTTATTTAGGCATTTATTTAGTTTTACTCATTCTTTCTTTTTCTGGACCCTGACCGGGATCACCAGGATATCAATTTACTAATGAGGGAACGGTTGATTATGTGTTTGACGATCATTATTATTATGATTACTAATATTATTATGAGCCACCCTTGTTAGAATTAAATGTGATTGGCCACGAGGGCGACTGAGAATTCTATTTCATCACATTCCTCCATTTATCCTCACAATCCACGTCCCAAATGATCTTTTCATCAGCACTGAAAATGTTTGTCAACTATGAATAATTCATCGTAAAAAAATAAATCAATACTGAGTGTGTGAACTCCACTACAGTCGGAAGAACTGATGGAAAAGCTCTGCACAACACACACACACGCAAACACACACGCAGATCAGCCTCGCCAGCTCTTCCACGCCGGGTCCCAATCGGATAAGGCCTCCCCTCCTCTCCCCGTCCCCGCGGCCCGGCGGAGCACGCCGGGATTTGGGCTGGAAATCCTCCGCCGCGCTAACAAACCAGCTTTCAGCCAATCAGACGCGCAAACGCCGGCGCCTGCACGCTCAGCGACGGCCACGTCGCCGTCCCGCCTCCTCACCGCCACGGCCGCGGCTCCACTTCACGGCCGGCGGGCGCCAGAACTTCATCGGAATTCATCAAATTCACCAAAGAAATTCCGTAATGACGTATTTCATTCATCCTCTGTTCTCTTCACGGGGCCGCGGTGTGAAACAACCCGGAGCAGAACGGCCTTCTGGGAAAATAAGGCCATATTTATCTATTTAGCTTCTTCCCCTTTATTCTACACCGGGACTGACAGATGATTGAATTATTTCGGATTCCGACTCTAATTGTGTGTCGTCCAGGTGGACAGCCGCGAGTGTCTCGTCCCCGGAGACGTTGGACAAACACGCCGAGGAAGACTGCGAGCCAACACGTCGGGGCGTCGGGAGGTAATTTAGGATTTCACGCTAATTTCTGATTAGCGTAGCGGCCAGGCGGCCATGTTTGTTTTGCTCCCTCCACATCTTCCCACATCTGTTCCCACTTTCCACTCCGGCCAGCTTTTGATGGATAGATAACGCTCTCGCTCTTATTCCTCCTCGGAGCAGACGGCCCGGGGACGAGACGGGAGGTCAGACCTCGCTCGGCGAAGCTTAAACAAACTCTGGCGAGTCGCTGCGGCTGCTCTTCATCAGCGGGGACGCGGACAGGCGCGCTGGGAACACACTTTTCTGCTGGAAATCCCGCGTAATCCCGCGCAGGTTACTAGCCTGACCCCCAGATGCTCCGCCGGTTTGTTTAGCTGTCCCAGGTTACCCTGGGGTCAAGGGTCACAGCAGGGAGGAAGGGGGGAGGAGGAAGAGGAGGAGGAGGTGGGGCAGGAAGGAGAGAGGGCTGGGAGAGTTTTGGCGTCTTCAAACGCAGGAAAATATTTATTATCCACACTTGGGATTAAGCGGAGTCCGGCGGATGAAACGGTAACGGCCTCCCTCGAACTCCTCGGGGTCCACGTCTGGAAACGATGAAGAGGAACGAATGCGACAAAGGCCGAGGAGGAAGAGGGGGAGAAGGAAGAGAGGGAGGAGGAGGGCGTTGACTCACTGGTGGGCTTGACGTAGACTTTGAGCTTCAGGCAGGGCTTCCCGGCCAGGCTCGGGTGCGGAGACGCTGTGGAGGAGGAGAGAGAGAGGGAAAATCAAATGATGACCTTTGACCCCCAGAGTCACATGATCGCAGCCACACCTGGACTTTGCGTATTAGCGGGAAATCGGCGAAGGATCAATCTGTTTTCCGCAGTCTGTGACGCACTCCGGTTCGTTATTTCGGCCTCCCGCCACGCTCACGAAAACCCAGTTGGAGCGTTGGCGCGAGCAGTGCCGGGTGCGGCCAGCAGGGGGAGCTCTCACATGCTCTGCGGCCGCCCGCTAAATCAACAGCATCTGGCTCCACTGGAGGCTTTTCACTCCAAATCACTCACAATTTAGAAAATTTTTTCCAGGTTGGAGAACAAATTATGTCTAGACACACACACACATACACACACATGTGCACACACACACGTACACACACACACACACAGAGCTAGTGTTTGTGTATTGGGGCTCCGAGCAGCGGCGCTCCCACCAACTCGGCTTAAACATAAATCGCAACGAATAAACTCATCATCACTTCACCATACCAAACCGAGACACACGTGTGTGTGTGTGTGCATGTGTGTGTGTGTGTGTGCGTGTGTGTGTGGCAGAAACAACTTGAAAACACATGGCCGCTAGCCATCAGCCGCTTCCTGTTGACAAACCACAGATGAAAAGAAATCAAGAGAACAGAGGGAAGGAGGGAAGAAAAAGGAGAGGAAAGAAGGAGAGACCTGAGGAGGGAGGGTGAGAGGGAGAGAGAAAGTAGGAGAGAGAGAGAGTTGGAGAAAGATAGAGAGAGAGGGAGAGATAGAGAGAAAGAGAGGGGGGGAGAGAGACAGACAGACAGACAGACGGAGGAGGAAACAAAGAGTGAGAGATTAGAGGACGGGATGGTTCTTGCGTGTACGCGTGTACACACACATACACACACACACGCTCACTCATTCACTCACTCACTCTCCCTCTCTCTCTCTCTCACTCACTCACTCACACACACACACACACAGACGTCCATCTGCTGAGACTAATTTGACCAATCAGCATAATTTCCCTGTGCAGCATGGCGTGCGCGGGCCTCTCTGCGGGCGGATCAAAGCGGTTTGGGTGGGTTTGGTGCCGCGGGTCGCCCCGGCGCAGCAGGTGGGGCCTCATTACCTCCGGCGCTGACCTCTGACCCCGGGGATCAAGTGAAGTGTAAAACGCAGAGATGAAGCCCGTCGGCGCGCGATGATGGAAACGTTTTACATGTGCTGCTC
>OMPJ01039765.1:0-10512 GCA_900312935.1 Carapus acus | reverse complement strand
TGTAAAATCCAACAAAATGTGCTTCATTTTGTTCACCATAGTATTTTGTGTGTAATATCATTTGGCATATATATATATATATATATATATATATGATTGTTGACTCTCTATGGCAGCAAATTTCCAATGGGCTTTGTTGTGCAACAGAGAAATTGTAATAAAATGATACACAATATTGAGTGATTCACTTCAGTATATATATACACAGATAAGGAATAAATAAGTTGTGATATGTAGTACATCTGTGCAGTGTAAATTTCAAAAACTAATACAAAATCTGATGGGAAATTCTCTTTTTGCAAAAGGAGAATTTAGTAAAATTTGGGATTAAGCACGTGCAGCACAATGTTGCTTTGTGAGAACATTTGTCATAACAAAACGCAGATTGGCCACATGACAGAGACGCAGGTCAAGTTCAGATCAGGAGGTGATCACACACACACACACACACACACACGCACACGACCACCACTACTACAACCAAAACGCTGCCGTCTGCTGCCCCCTACTGGACATTTGAGGACATATCCAATTCAAGAGCTTGTTCTCGTCCTCTTTACCAGTATTTCACCGCTTTTATTGCGCGATAATATGTTGGCGAGTTCATTTTGTCTAAATTGCACCAAACTAAGAGAATCATTTAGTTGCAGTGATTTGCAGTGACAATATTTGTACCGCACATTAGCAAAATGGCAGTTTAAGTGCATTTAAAGGCTGAAAAATGCCAAAAATTTTGATATATACATATCTTACATATGAACATGCATAATGTCCCATTTCTACCACAATACATTGTCTATTTTGAAGTTCTCCTCACGTCCTCGATGCTGCACTTGCTTTATAGCCCCATGGCGTCCTCATGCGGACACAGTGAATCAATGCAATTTGATTCGTTACGACACCATTGCCAGTTTAAGTCCCTCATTGGTGGAAAACTCAAATTTTACGGGGGGATTTTACGATTACAATTTCGGGCAAAACGGTTGCAGGCGATTTGATACGACTCTCGTTACTCAGTACTTGATTACAGTGCTTGATTGCTTCCTTATCACCTGTCATGCCACACAATTCAACAAAAGACAATATGAATCAGTGATGTCAACACAATTAAAGGAGCGTCATAAAAAATAAAAAATAAAACAAAGAAGATGTGACTATAAACCAACGTCTGCATTATAATTTTTATTTATTATTGATTATTTCATTTGTTTCCAAGCATTAGATTTTTCTGCACTCATTATTTATAAACAACTGGACGATCCACTTGTTGCACCTCTGTCACTCCTCAATGGCGACGCCACTGCAAAACACACACCACACATTTACATCTGAAGGCAATCTGGGCACACACACACCCTCTCACACACGCACACGTCATAGATTTATCTCTGTATAATCAGGCATTTCATTTCAACACCTCAATCTCATGACAAGATAGAAAAAAAATATTCCTCCCCAGTTAAAAGCTTTACAATCGTTCTAAAACTTTCCTGCTGATTATGTGCTGATGGGGGAGGAACAAGGCAGCCCTGAAATGTCCGACCAGCGTCTGATAAAGCGAGTCCAAACATATCTCCGTTTCCACCCACATCTACTCTAAAGCAAACAGACTCTTTAAAGTGCTCACACACCCTCGGCGCCCTCGACGTTATCCACCTCTTGCCTTGTTGGTTTGAGAGCTTATAAACAAATGAATGATATATTTGAGCCGACAGATAAAAGACTCAAGAAGAATATTGTTAATCTTCAGACTCCTTGGGGAGCAGAAAAAACAAAAAGGGAAGATTGCGTGTCCACCGGGCGCAGAGAGGAAGAGAGATTGTCTCTGTGTACACGGCAGATTTCTCACTCCTATGTCAACTCCTACACAAGGAGTGTGTTTGTGTGAATGTGTGTGTGTGCATAGCCTCATTGCATTGACCTGGGCAACGAGAATTTAGTCCAAAGTCTCCGTGGGACGGATCCGACCGCCCGCTGCCGGGCTTTATCAGCGCCGTTGCCATGGCTGCAGCGCGTCCTCAGTGGGTGAAGTATCCCATCTGGTGGACCTTGTGCAAAAGTTCCTGCATGATGTCAAACGTAGTGAAGCTGACGCCGACGGCGATCGGCCCCTTGACCCAGTTCATGCTGAGGCCCTTGTAGAGTCCGCGGATCACTCCCTCCTGGGTCGCAATCGCACGCATGGTGCCCATGATTGTGGTGTAATCAGAGCCGGTGACGCCGGCTGTCTGCATCCGCCGACGGACGATGTCCAGCGGGTACGACGCCGACTGTCCAATCAAGCCCGCAAAGGCGCCGAAGGCCAGTCGCTCGTGAGGGTACGGCTGGGTGCGCTTGGTTTTTTCTGATGGAGGGAGAAAAGAAGTGAGAAATACTGAATAAACTGTTCGGAGTGACAAAACACAAACACACCGCAAAAACCCAGAGTCGGCGATTTCGACATCATCCAGATGTAGAAATGCCAAAAAGTGATGCAAGGCTGCGAACACTTGAAATGACTGTGTGTGTATGTGTGTGTGTATGTACTGTATATAAAAAAAGAAGACAAAGAAAAAAACACAACAACTGCATGTCACACAAAAGCTTCTCAAAGCTACAAGAAATTAGAAAGAAACCCCACAATAGAAACCATTGGCTAGCATGGCAGGACATTGACGGTGATGGAAAACTCTCCCATCCAAAACAAAAACTGACTGGCGGCCATGTTTAAATGCACGCTTGGCATGCTGACTAAGCATCGATTGATGACCAGCAAAAGTGAGTTCAGAGAAAAAGAGTCGAGGCATCATGACAAGTACCGGTGTGGAGTTTCTTGAGTGTCTCGTAGGTGAAGAAGGTGATGCCGGCGTAGGGGATGACGCCCAGGATGGTGGGGGTGAAGCCCCTGTAGAGAGTCTTGACGCCCTCTTCTTGGGAAATGCGTACAAAGACGTGCATAATGTTGCTGTACCTGTGGGAGCAAAGGGCTTTCGATCAGTTTGACCCGAGCAACAAATACAAACAGACTCGCTAGAGAGAGAGAGAGACAGACGTGACGCCAGGGTGCTTACATTTCTTTGGCTGTGACGGCCATTCTTGCTCGCACCATGTCCAGCGGGTAGGTGAGCAAGGCAGCGGTGGTGCCGGCTAGCGAGCCGGCCAGAAAGCGAGGAAATGGAGGCAGGGCTCTGAGGGAAAGCGAGTAAAAAGAAACAACAACACATCAGATGCTTTGATTCCTAAATATTTGCATGCTGTTGTGATTTGCCACCATGTTTATATGCTTCCCACCGCCATTTACTTTATCTGGCCCACTGCCTGTGTCTCTACTCACTTTCCCTGGAAGCCGAAGTGGCCCCCCAGCAAATTCTTGTACTGCTCGTGGGAGCAGAACTGGATGGCGGCGTACGGCATGACCCGCACCATGGTGGCCGAGTTCCCCCTCCACAGGCTGAGCAGCCCATCTTTCACGTACGTACAGCAAATGAGTCGAAAGGCCTCCTAGGAAAAACAGAGGAGGGCTCAGGGGACATTTTCCTCTTTTCGATCTGTAACATTTTAACACCTTCAGACCTTTGAAGCCTGGACGTGAATGAATGACTGAGAATGTGACTTATTGATCACACTTGCGAGGCGTGCGGTAGGTCTGCAATTATCTACGACAACGTTTTGATAAGAGTCATTGACTCACCTTAGCTGAGAATCTGGTTGCTGATACTGTGGTAAAAGGGGAAAAACAAGGGGGAGGAGAAAAATGAGTGACGTAACACTAATTCACGTCACCAAACATCCACTAAGCAGATTAAACATTACTTAATGGCTGCGGCAAACACTGCAAACAAGACATCTAAATACACAAACAGACTCGTGGCCGACGTCCACTTTATCAGGTGCGCTGATGTAACCTCGTGTCGTAACGCTTTAATAGCATTACTGAATTCATTGTATTTAAAAAAAGCTTTGAAAAATTCCTATATGGAATGCATCAATACCAAATAAGGCAACAAACTAACCACAAAAACTGGTTGGTTGTGGTGAATCTGACAGATCACAAATGTGCAGAGTTTCATTTATATTGTCACTATTGCCTTTGGAGCTATTCTTGGACTTTTAAGCTTTTAAACTTGCCTTGAAAAATGATCTTTGTGCGGTCCAGGGGTGCGATGACTGTTTTGGCGAGAGCACCGGCACACGCCCCGCACAGCAGGGAGTCCACAGGTGACAGTCTGGATCTAAAATCCTGTTGATACACAGGAGGATTACCTGGGAGGAAATTCTCTGACTGGACAGTCACTGTCAAAACCAGGCCGCTAATCCGGCACCATTATATGACCCTAAGTGGGTTACTTTGTACGGCTAAGATCAGTGGAAAGTGTCTTTATGATGTGCACGTGAACAAGGGCTGAAGATCTCTGGTGTTATCGGCGCAGATAGCGCAAACCTGTGCCTACGCCAAGCCTGTTTGTCGGCGTTTGAGTGTGTAGGTGGGCGTGTGCGCGAGAGCCGAGGGGTCTATGTACATGCATGATGGCACAAGCGAGCCTGATAAACACACGTATGGCCTGATAAGGACATTTTTGCGTGAATAACAAACACGGTCGTCACAAGTGTTGCAACATGTGTTTTTCACGGGGGAGCAGTAATCATTTACTTTGGATCTGGGCCTCCGCTGTTTATATTTACAGTTTCTTATTTATCATGTGACCCGTTCTTTCACCTCTCATTCTGTAAACTACCTCACACATTTCAGCTTGATTCATGAGGCAAATGCATGGTGGCAATTCACTTTCGAACCAAGGAAGTCTACATAAAATTAACAAGCTAAATGTTCTATTGATGATTTACTGATTAAACACTACCTCGTGTCCTCCACCAGCTATATATCACCATTTTGATGAATACATTCTCATGCAAATCGCATTTGGCAAGGTGCTTGGACCCTTGGAAAAACACTGTTTCAGCAACAGTGGTATCTCTTAACATTATTGATAGGCAGATAGTGTGTCACGATTCCCGGTGGAGTGTAAAACGAGGCCAGTTGATGTGGCATTGCTGTGCTATTTCCAGCAGAGTTCTGAAGGAGCTATGTCTTCAGCCTGCCATGTGCACTAAGCATGTGGCCTATGATGAACTAAAACAACAACAGGGCTGCGGCAGCAGCAGCAGCCTGCTCTACTTTCCCACTCAGTGACACGGTTTCAGCTCCCCTGAAACTGACCCGTACGAATCAAAAGACTGTCTCATCGTTTTCAAAATGAATAAGTATGGAGCCTGTGGCCTCACATCACCACAAAGAGAAATCTGCTACAGCATGTTAGTAAACAGACAAGAAATTGCGACTCAACTGCCTTAAATTGTGAAAATACTGATAGTTGTTTGACTTATTACAATAAAAAGAGTGAAAATATTCTATATATATAGACAAAATTTTGTATTGACCTGAGGGGGGCTGGATGGTGGTAGAGGCAGCACAGCTCCCTGGTGATCATGCACATGTTGAGCCATGTGTGCCAGATAAGCTTTCAATCAGTCATCAAGTAAAGCCACTGCAGAAAAAAAACACACATGAAAAAAAACATCACACCAATCCAAGCAACATCCAGCATGACATGGCGCATTAAAACATAACTCAAGGCGAGCTGCCCAGTCATCACACCACAGTATGACCACACAAATTCATCACATCAGGTCAATCTTCATACAAAGTCCTGAAACAGTTTAAGATATCTAAAATATTTGTGTCAGTGGGGCCTGGTTGACGATGCAGTATGTCGGCCAGGCCACTGCGAAATACTGTATTTTAATGCAATAATCACATCAAGGCCCAAGTGCAGAATTTAACTGGTCTGTTTTCTTCCGTGTATGCATGATCGTTACCTGATGTCAAAATCGGCTGTAGTCCTCGTCTAGAGGTCTTGGTGTGTTTTCTAAGTCGGCTGCGTGTCCAAATTGTCGTGCAAAGTAGTTTGTTGCCCGCAGGGAGCTGGGACTGGCGGGGCTGCTGCCGCTGCTCCTCTTGCCTGCGCTCCTGCTGGCTGTGTGTGTTGACGGTGCCGTGGATGCCTGCACGTATCCGCGGCTTGTTGACGTTGTCAAAAAGGTTGGTGTGACGGCCTGTTTTTTTAAAGCTTGCGGTCTGTTCTCTATTTTTAGACGAATCCTACAAGGCAGGACTTCGCGGAGCAACTGCCCGTGCACGAGATTATTTGGTCTTTACAAGGTCTCCAGGAAAAGTAGGGCAACGCATGTCTCTTATTTTGGACTACATTAACCGAGAGCGAATCACAGCGCTACCGTGAAGTATCGCGATGGTTGCTGTAACATTAGGTTGCCAGATTGACCCGAACGGGAAAAACTGCAACTATGTGATACCTTGACTTGTTTCGAGGGAGTGTTTTGTTTCCGACAATGCAATCGTCGGGTGGAAACAATGACTAAATCAGTAATTAGTTTCACCCTGAATATTTGCGCACTTTTCAAAGGCATCTCTGACGCAACAACACTAGCTGTGTTGAATTCAGGTGAACTCTCAAGTACTGTGTATCTCACTTTGAAACTTAATGTTTTGGGCCAAATTTTGATATACTCAAGATGAGCTACCTTGTACCTTGTTAGAATATAAGAGTCAATCATGGAATTAGAGAGGAAGAACTATATCATCAACTCAGGCCACATTCATTAATCATCCAGCAAAAACACAGATGTCATGAATTCTCACTTGATTCGATTTGGAGCACAGACTTGTAAAAGATGATAAGATAGGATAATCATCAATGTCCTCTCTTAGGAATGTTTACCTGTTTCAGCAGTGTAGTCATGAGGTGATGCATTCAAAAACTCGACCTCAATGCTCAGGAAAAGTATACAAACCCTACAAAAGTTCTGTGGAGTATGAATAATTTACAAATTAATATTGTCATTAACAGTTGGGATGCCACCAAAAATATACAAAACTTATGTGTGTGAGGATGGACATATGAAGATACGTGTGGGGGCAACTCAAACATAAATTTTATTGACATAGCAGGGACACAAATGGGTTGAGGTCAAGGGTGGACCAAGGTGGTTGTAAACTGTTGAGGCTTACAGTGAGCCACCGGTAGGTAGAATGCCTGGCAAAGGTCTGGCTGTTTTTGTTGATACCCAGCAGTGTAACCTGAGCCGTGTCACTGGGGAGGTGAAAACATGTACACCTGATCGCTGAGGTGTTAGGTGTGGACTGAGGCCACACTATCTGTCATGGGGATTTTCAGCCACCGCTGTTGTTGCTGTTTACACGTGAGTGCAGGCTGTGATGTCAACCAAGCTTGTGATGTCACCCGCCCCACTGTCACACATTGACCTTGCACATACTCTGTCAGCTGGACAATTTACTGTGTGTATACTACATTAATGTATCTCTTCCATCTTGAAAACCTTTTGTACATGTATTGTTAGTACTACTGTGGAGCAATTAGTTGTGAGACTGAAGGGAAGGTTTGAACGATGGTAGTGAGACCTGCTAGTTAGTTTGTTGACAGTGGCTTTGTTTAAGAAACGGGAGGCTGAAAAGAAAGGAGTTCATTCTTGATTCATCATGTGAAGGAGAAACTTACAATTCCCATCTTGCCATGTCAAATACATATATGAAATGGCGTGCACATGCAAATACACACAACGACAGTCGTCATTGCAGAGTGAAGTCTGGGTGGTACATCTGGGGGTTGCATACTTAGCGGGTTGGGGTTGGCCTTGCTCAAGGGCACCTCCACAGTGCTCAGAGTGCGAACTGGAATCCCCCCAGCCACCTGTCTGGCCTCTATTCTGTCTGGTATATCTGAGATAGGATTTAAACCAGGACCACCCTCCAGTCTCCAGATATAGTCTCTACAGACTGAACCACTGTTGTCCCGGGCAATAGTTGGGGATGTAGCAGTGATGAAAATGCTGAGATTTTCTTTGAGAGTTAACAGATGAAAGATGATTTAAAATGAGACCGTCAGAGGAACAACTAAGGTGGAATGGTTTGGGAATAAAGTCAGAGAAACAAGGTGTGATGGCTGAGGAGAGATGGTGCATATACGGGATAGAAGATGTTGGAGATGGAGCTGCGAGGTTGAAGGGATAAGAAGACCACAGCGAAGGTTCATGGATTTACTCAAGGACGATATGAGGGCAGTGGGTGTTTCAGAGGAGGATTGGGGGGACAGAGGTAGGTGGAGAAAGATGATCTGCTGTGGCGACGCCTAAAGTGAGCAACCATAAAAAGAAGTCTTCTATTGTTGGCATTGTGTGCTGTATATGACATTACCACTTGTGATGAAAAACAACCCTAATTGATTTTTGAAACAGAATCAATCAAAGTACCTTCTCCAACAAAAAGCATTATTCTATGTCAAATAAATGAATGTTCTCAAGAGTTTGCCAATCAAGTAAACATAAGGTAGATCAGAAAGGTATCCAGCAATTTCCTGTGTTATACTGTTTTTTGCGTGTGGCAATCGAACAATGATAGAGGTGTTAACTGGTAAATGTCATGATAATTCATCTGAGATGCGAAGAAATGTAGTCTAAATCACACTGACCGCTTGGAATCTACACTTTTGCACTACAATCCTTGTGTTTTACCGCTGCTCACAGGACCTGGCAACCCATGAATCTGGCCATAGCGCTGAAAAACTTGTTGTTGTCGGGTAAAATGGCGTCAAACGTAGAGGCCCCGGAGCCTTGGTACCTCGCCCTTCTCGGCTTCGCGGAGCATTTCCGAACCTCGAGCCCTCCCAAAATTCGGCTCTGCGTACATTGTCTACAGGCCGTGTTTCAATTCAAGCCCCCGCAGAGGATCGAGGCTCGTACGCACCTTCAACTGGGCTCGGTGCTCTACAACCACACCAAGAACAGCGAGCTGGCCCGCAGCCACCTGGAGAAAGCGGTGAGCGGCCCGCCTGGGCTGGGAAAGAGCGGGGATGCAGCGGCGGAGGGGGCGATACTAGGCCTCGGGTGGCGAAAAGAGGAAATAGGGAAGCTAGAAAAGTGCTTCTTTTAGCCTCGCTATGACTTAATTTGCGGAAAGGATAAAACGGGATACTCTATAACCTCTAAATTGAAGTGTACTTTTCTTAAACGTCCTAGCCGAGTCGCACACTTTCGCTCTTTTACCGGCACCCTGGAGCTCTATCTGTCTGCCTGAGTATGTTTGATAAGAAAGACAACTATCTTGTTAAAATAACACCGACAACACTTGTTTTCTCTTCTTGTCCGTAGTGGTATATTTCTCAACAACTCCCACAGTTTGAAGATGTCAAATTCGAGGCTGCCAGTATTTTGTCCGAGCTCTTCTGCCAGCAGGTAAACACATTGCATGATAGAACGCGGTAATATGCAAGTGTTGAATTTGTGTACCGCGGTTGAAAGATGACGGTCCTCCGTGCATTTAACAGCCAACTGATATTTGCTCGTATCTGGTGTGTTCACTTGCAGAATTTGGTGGATTCTGCAAAACCCCTGCTGCGGAAAGCTATCCAGATTTCCCAGCAGACGCCTTACTGGCACTGCAGGCTGTTGTTCCAGTTGGCGGTACGGTTTAGAATGTTTAATGTCTACATCTCCCCCACACATGATATTGAAATGAAATGCCAATTCGAGATGCTCTCACTAGTTTAAATTACCGTCATAGCTCAAATTCGTTATAAGATAACTGTTATTGTATGCTGCCTGCAGTGGCGAACGATGTCATCGCAAATGAACGAGCAAGTACGCTAATGAATTCAAAGTGTTAATAGAAGAAACTATATTTTGACTATGTTATCCAGCAACTACACACACTGGAGAAGGACCTGGTGTCGGCATGTGACCTGCTTGGAGTTGGAGCAGAGTACGCCAGAGTAGTCGGCTCGGAATACACCAGGTACCGCAGATGTAATCAGGATTATTCGAACCGATCTGAAAGATTTGGCATCTCCACTTATGTTTTTGATTATTTCAACACTGATTTCTCAGTAACATTTATTTGAAGTGGCTTTCTAAGATCATAGTTGTAAGTTTGGATTGAATGCTCCTATTTCAAAGGCACTTTTGAGTGAACATTCACCTGAACACCCTATGTGCTGGTGTGCACTCTTTTGTTTTAGGTTTATTATGACAGACCTGTTGCTTTACATTATTGAGGCAGCTTGGCAATAGTGTCTCAAGATTTATTAGTACGCACCTGTTCTCGTGCAAATACCCTAGAAAGGGTGGTGGCGCAAAAGTTGACAGAGTATTTGTTTTGTTTTCACACAGGGCTTTATTCCTCCTCAGTAAAGGAATGGTGAGTTTTCCTTTGAGTTGTTTTATCTACTATTGTGTTTCATGAATGCGGCAGAATAGAAGTATGAGACGTATTTTGAGTCCAAGGCTGTGTCTTAAATTGTGTCTCCCCCCCCCCCAGTTGTTGCTAATGGAGAGGAAACTGGGCGAAGTGCATCCTTTGCTCACTCTGTGCGGAACCATTGTCGAGAATTGGCAGGGAAATCCCATCCAGAAAGAATCCTTGAGGGTCTTCTTTCTGGTTCT
>OMPJ01039764.1:0-15773 GCA_900312935.1 Carapus acus | reverse complement strand
ATGGGAGGGGGAGGCGGCGGTGGCGGGCCGAAGTGCTGCTGAGGGGGTGGCGCCATCATGTGGTGAGAGTGCGACACCACGGGCGGCTGTCCGGGATAGTCCCCCGGGTGGTGGTGCGGGGGCTGACCAGGGACCGGCCCCACGGGGTGGGAGTCGCGAGCGGAGGAGTCGTCCTGGATGGGCACGGTAATGAGATTGCTGTGTTTCCGCGTGGTTACCGTGGCGATACGGAAGGTCTCCGAGCCCAGGCCGGAGTTCGGCGGCGGCCCGTCGTGGGCGTTTGGTGGCGGCGGCTGGTTGTAGGGATCGTGGTTGCCGTGCTGAAGCGGGCCGGAGTGGTGGACGTGGTTCTTAGGGATGTGCGGCGGCGGCAGGCGGAATCGGTCGGCCAGGTCGGAGGCCGAGGGTAGGTGCACAGGCTCCGGACGGCCCGCCGAGGACTTTGCCGCTCTCATGTGGCGGTGGTTGACGTGGGCCTGCAGGTCGCGCTGGGATAGGTAGGTCCGCTTGCACCCGGGCACGATGCTGCACATGAAAAGGGAGCCGCGCTGACACTGCTCGATGCGCTGCACTGGGTCGGTGCAGTTGTAGAGGGTCAGGCTGAACAAACAGGGAGGGAAGTTCAGTGACACAAGGCAGGACACAAACAACTGCAGATGATTCATGCTCATTCGCAGTCCACGATAAACCTGGCTGAGTGAAGACAACTTAACACTTGTAAACACAATCTGAATACAGTTCAAAGTTTGTAGAGGAGCCCACCCAGGACACATCTTCTCTCCTTTCTTCTCGTGAAGGAGAGCGCACTCGTAGCAGAAGACATGCTTACAGGGGATCTGAGGACGTAAAAGAGGATGAGGGTTTGGACGTGCAAGTTCCTGTTTTTTTTTTTTTTATATATGTCGAGAGAAGTGAGCTCCAGTGGGTACGTACCATCCGTCCATAAAGCTGAATGGGAAGGCCACATTTATCACAAAAGTGAATTGGTACTCCATCTCGCTCTCCAATGAGATTCAACTGTTGGAATAGACACAGTGGTTATATGTTAATTTAAAGTGACCACTTGCACTGAATATTTTGCCTCATTCATTCAACCACATGATGCCAAAATTTTAATCACTTTTGCTGTAGGTCAAATGTAACAAACTTTATAGTGACAAACTTTTGATGTTACAAATAAACTTTTATTCATTTGGTGTCAGCGTGTTATCTGATCCTGGACCACTTGTGTACCTTATAATCCCAGAAGAGGGGCTGGGGGAATCGCCTCTGGCTTCCAAACACATCACCGGCTTTGGCTCCACAGTCAAACCTCTCCTCTGGCTTGAAACTGTAACCACCTGGAATAAAAAGCGAAGAGGCTTCATCTTCTGGAAACAAGAGGAGAACAGCAGCCAAAACGTATGCAAGTATTGATGCAATCAGTTCTAAGTTTTTGCAGGATACTGGTTCAGCCATTCAAAACCATCATGAGAAGCAAACGGAAAAATTGAAACTGATACAAAAAAAAACACGTACAACACCTCTGGCAGTGCGACAGCTTTGGATCACAACAGATGAAATAACTCTTTTGTAGCATTTTCTGAAAAAATATGCAATGAAGATTGAGCGAAGCAAAGTTGACTGAGTCTACCCACCATCCTCTGCAGTCTCCAACTTGAGCGGCCTGCTGTTGGGCCTCTGGATGCGCAGTGGGGGTTTGCTCCGAATGGGTGGCTTGGTAAGGAGTTTGATGGGAATCTGTCTACGGACGCCGGGCCCTCCCAAGCTCCCAGAGCCATCGCTGCCTTGAAGATCATTGTCTGGTGAGAATAATTGGGGACATAAATAAACATAGCGATCCAAGAGACCAGCGGTCCTGTCTGACACAGACAAGGATTTATACATCAATCATTCATTTGCAATCTGAAAAGTCTGACCAATTCTCTGTGTTTTGAGTGCTAAAAATTGTAAATTTGGTAGTTTAAATGGTCCAAAACGGAAAAAAAAGCTATGTCATCCAAGGTCACATTCAAAGGGGTAAAATAATGAATGAAAAGATGCTGAGATCAAATCCTGATCAGTCTTCAGCAGATCTGACAGCAGATGGACATCTATCAGACAGCTTGACAAATCCTGCCAAACATTCAGTTTGTCAAGATGTATCTGAGGAGTGGGAATGAGTGAGAAAGCTGCTTTTCAAGGTAAAACTAATTCAAAAACTTTTTAGAGAGGCATCACTCCACCCACCCTCAAAGACCACGCAAGCTCCAGCTCATACAAAAAAAAACATCTGGAAATTGCATCAAGTGTGCCTATCAAGCAGTTCTCAGACATATCGTTAATAAGTCTTACGTTCAAGTATCCTGCTAAAATTTCAATCTGCTTTCACAGAGAGTTGGACGAAATAGAGGTAGGAGAGTGAGTGCAAACCACGAGCTAAAGCTACAGCACACATCACATGTACAGAAAAACTTCTTAAAACAGTGTTCGCGACCTCCTGAAGTATAGTTTCAGCATATCTACTAGGATTACAGTCTTGACTGAAAAAACATCAGGCCGCGTGAACCTGTCAACGTTGCAATTTTAGAAAGACTAACTGATAATACGCATCCCGACTACCCCCGCTAGCTCAGCTACCAAGGTGCTAATGCAACAGAGATCCATTCGCGCCTGAAATACTTCGCAGTGAAACCACCCTTACCGCATAAGGAGTAATGATGTGTTTGTATCATTGACATGTGTACTATCTAGTTAAGTTTCCTGGCGTCGCGTTGTGTGAGCTGACCAATCTCGCACTTTCGATCAACACTTGTTATGACTTCAGAGCTAACGCGTAGTTAGCCAGCTAGCTAACCCGTAACCACGCTGGCCTTTGCAGCGGTTTTAAACAGAATAACAGCCAAGCAGCAAAAATCTCAGCAGAAACCCGGTACGTCGCTGTCTGCAAAGATGGTGTGACGAAAAGCGAGGGCGATCCACGACACAGGAGTGGAAATCCGTCTTTTCTAAAGTCGGCCCCGCTTCACACACTTGACTTACCGCTTTGGTCCATGATCCGACGAGTGCGCGCAATGCATGATGGGGCGGCAGAGGAGGTGAGAGGAGAGGAGAGGACGGCAGAATTTTTTTTGAATTGTTCATCCAAAAGACGATATAAAGCGGTGTGACGACAGAAAAACTCGACTACTGGGATAGGAAAAAACCCTCTTGCTCATTTTTGCCATTTTTGATCATCAGACTTAGATTTCGCTGTGATTGCAGCTGGCACCCGCGACTCAAAATAATTCCCTCTACTTGTTGATAAACCACTAAATGTCGTCTTATTTCGATGAGATACATTAAAATACACGAGAAAGTCAGAGCACCATCTAGTGACGACTTGTATGTATCTCATTTCATTTTCGACATGAAAAAGACTACATTTGTCATGTACATTCAAAAATACATATTTTTCAAATTTGACGGTGTAATGCTGTGATATCTTACAAAAATTCAAATTCTAAAATCAATAGAAATTCACTTGTCTACTATCTCGTTTTTTCACTTGTTCCCTGTTCCCTGAATTTGTACTTTGCAGCATCATCATCAAATGAAATTATCTGCTCAATTGCGAGTACTTACTGTGCCAAACAGACAAATAAACCCAAATAAGCAACAGCAGTTAGTAACTGTAAAACTGTGACGCTGGTTATGCAATAGTGACACATCTTGTACAATAGCAGTCAATGATGGTGGAATCCGACCTCACAAAAAAACTGGCACGACAAGTAACAAGACTGTGCAGTGGGAAGCAAATGAAATGTGTTTCTCTGTTCTGTTTCGTCTGTTCTGTTCTTTGTGTATTCTTATTCTTTTACCCTACAATTACACTGTTTTGGTCTGCCTTGACAATTTCTTGCAGTGAAAGCCACACTACCCTGTTGACTCAGTAAGTGGGATTAAGTGACAACAGCATGGTCCTGAATCTACACCTCACTGATAAATATCAACGTCAGCTGAATCAACAGCAACTGAATTTGGGTTTTGAATTCTGACTATGTATCCGCCTTTCGAGCCAAATGTTCCAAATGAACACTACTTATGTGGATATATGCTCATACATGCATGTGGACAGGTCTTTGGCGTGAATTCAGATATAGAAAAGTGACTGTTACTTGATTTGTGAAGGTAAACATTCCTGATACGGTTCACCTTGCTCAATATTTGGCCGCGCTCGGTCCACAAGCAGTGGAAGCCCGAGCGCGTTCACGCAGACGGCCTGTACGGCGCGCTCCCGCCAACCATGTCGCCATTTTGATTCGAAAAATATGACTGAGTTTTTCCGGCTTTACATGCTAAAGTTAGCTCCACGTTCGACTCATTTCACGCCTGAGCGCTAACCCTAAGTCATTTTGCCTGAAACGACAGGTTGTGTCGTTGACGTCGGGCGGCTTTTGGAGCGGCGGAACGGTTTGTTTTGAAATACTTGAGAAGCCCAGATTGGACTGGGGCTAGCTAAGTTGAGGTAGCTAGCAGTTAGCTTAGTGCTGTCGCAGACTGACCCCCTCTTCTTCAAAACAAATCCCCATCCCTTCACGGGCTAATGTAGCTTAGCTACCGTGGTGAGCTAACCATTAGCCCGTGCTAGCTGTCCGCTTGTCGAGAGACTCCACTCTTGTAAAGACGAAACGATCGGCGGCGGAGTTGCAGTCCAAGGTAAGTTTTGGGGGGGTGGGGTGCGGGGAAATGGTTCTGCGGAAGGTTTAATAATCCCTCGCAACCCAGCTAACGTGAACCGCTAGATCTACAAAGTTGAAAGTTATCAAGGGGCAACGAGTTGAACTCGGCATGTTGCAGGTTTAACTGCTAATGGCTAATTAGGCGACGCAGGTAGTAGGGGGAAATGAAGAACGGGGGATTGATGCTAACATAAATAGCCACGCAGCGCTAGCGGATCAAAGTACTGGAGGCAAATTCTTGCTCACTCTCCTAAGCGCTATCACAAGGCGAGAAACTATCCAGTAAGACTAGTCGTTAATTAAATTTAACTGTGATAACAAATTACTCTTTATCCCCCCGGCCGGAATCCAGCTACCAAGCATTGTGCTGCTGTTTAAGTTTGTTTAAGGCCAAAGAGAAGACAAGCCTCGCTGAGTTACTTCGGAGGCAAACAGACTTGTACGCCGAGGAAATGTTAAGTAACACGGGGTCACCGAGCGGTTCAAACTAGGAAAGAAACTCCGCCATCAAGAGTCGCATGTGAAAAATGTGCTCAGATCGTTGGTGTGATTCTTGTTCACATCCAGTTGTGCACATATATGTTTACTTAATCTGAAAGCGTTAGGTAATGGTACCTCCACGGGGCTTGAAGTAAACAGAAATCTGAGCTCATGTTACAAGTCAGTTGATTTGCATCTCATGCCAAGACTAGGTCAGGTCGCTTTACAATTCTTATGCTTGACTACCGTTGTTGGGACAGTGGGAAGACATGCCACCTCATTCGATTACAATAAAGTAGTTAGCCGCCAACCGACGAAGGCCGCGCTGCGTGTATTCAAACAGCAAACAAAAATAACCGGCCATTTCGACTCAAAGGTCCTTGTCATAGATGTTAGAATTGCACATTGACTGTTATTGCCGTAATATATGCAAATGATCATGAAAAAGATAAACGATGATATTTTATTTACATCCCCCAAGCCGTGGACAAAACTCCCACGTCTGAAGCGGTGCCTGAAGTCGAATTGATCTGATGCTTCACTTGCATGAATTTTGTGATGATGCTGGTCTTTTTGTTGCACCTTGCAAACCAATGAAAGACCCCTACCTGCACTGAGTGTGGCTAAGTAAAAGGAACTGCTAAAATGTTATAACATATAGCAAAGAGAAAAGGTATGCTACTATTAAAGATCCTACCTAATGATAATCTAGGCAACCATAATCCGCAAATGAAATCAAACTCTATTGTCACCCGTTGTAATGAGGAAGTGTTTTCTGGATAGTTCTCTTTATCAAACAGGCTTTAGCTACCACTTTGTATGCGTCTGTGCAGCAGTGGTTAGTTTTGAGGCCTCCAGTTTGTGCCTTTTCCTATCTTTGCATAAGCATACTCAAGTTGCAATGCCTGATCCTTTGACACGATAAACATTCTCTTGCCACCGGTTGCTTCTCTCATTCACACTCAACAAGTATAAAAGAAGAGATGATGGAAAGTGTATGTCGAGTCTCCTTTCCCCTGATTTGGCTGTGTTTTATATTGCCTAATTACAGGCTATTGTTTGTTCGAAACATCCACTTGTGTGCCCTGCATGTGCACCATTGTTCCCCTTTTCAAAGTCTGTAACATGTGCCAGTAGACTGTTTTCGTTGAGGTTGCCTCTGGTGGGTTCTATTTTGGATGTAAAGTTAAGCATTTGCTTTCCTGCTCAGTGTCCACAGGGAGCGTTCAGCGAGTTATTATTGCACTTGTGTACTCTGTAAATGTATGCCAGATGGACACTGCTGCATGTGCAGGGAAAGGGTTGGCTACGTGAAAAAAAGGAAAAGAAAGGGGAAGAGGCATTTGAATTTCCTTCTTCTGTTGTACCGTACCTCAATGGCAGACAATACCAGCCATTTGTAGAAGTGTTAGCATTGTCACCTATAACACCACTAGTGTGCATTATGTTTATTCTTCAAACATTGTATGTAGTATCTAGAGTTGCTGCTATTGGCGCTGGGAGCAAAAAACACAGGTTTTTGTTAATGTTGCTCATACATGAGCTTCTGTTACAGTATGACAAAAAGTTGTTCATAGCAAAGAAGGCCAGTTTCTCAGCAGTAGCGTTTACAAGGCCACCACGAACTAACGAAAAGAAAACAAAAAAGTAGAGATGTCCGACAATATCGGCCCCACCGATATTATCGGACGAATATTAGCATAAAAATGTAATATCGGTATCGAATTTTTTTGCTTTAAAACCGATAAAATAAAAACCGATAAAAATAAAATAATGCGTGCGTTACACCGAAAAAGTGCCTATGCGCTCCTGAAGTGTTCACCGGCGCACATATCGGTATCGGCACATATCGGTAAATTGAGAGTTAGACAATATCGGCATATCTGATATCGGCAAAAAAGCCAATATCGGACATCCCTACAAAAAAAGGATACTTATCCACGTATTTGGAAATATATGATAAGTGAAACCAAATCAGCAGAGTTTTGCCCTTGCCATACAATCGCTTAGCTTGAGTATTTCACAATAGCTGGTGTAATTTCTCTGAGTATGCAGTTTGAAAGTCTGTTATGGCGAAGTAATGTCTATGAGTTCCGCACGGTGTGGTGTCACTTTCTCATTTAAAAGAGAACGTAACATAAACATGCTCAAACACTGACAGTTTCACACCAGAGTGAAAGGCTAATTTACACATCTTCCTTACTGTAGAGGCAAGACTTGGTTCCTCTCAGGCATAGATCTGTGACATCTTGGGGAAGCCTGGCAAACAGCATTTGTTCTGAGCAAGATAATGCGATGACGTGCCTGTATATTGAGCAACTGGCAACCTCAAAATTACAAAGTTGTCAGTGCAGAGAAGAACTATTGCGTTTCCTCCCAAGTCACTTTTGACGGTGTCGAGCTCCAGAGCGACTAAGATAAACAGTAGTGATGCCATTCGTGTCATCCAGCCTAACAGTGATGTCACTGGAGCAAAATTACCAACGGAAGTTGCGACAGTGCTGTCACATGTACACACGAGTAAACGGTTTGAATACTTCTGGACTGAACACAGATTGGTCAGTTCACCACAGGCTCGTATTAGACCTTTAGATGCACCGTAAAGAAGTGTATCTGAGATATTCACCCCATAAAAACCACATTTTTGAACACAATTTTGATGTCGATAGCTGTGACATGAAGCTCTCGTCCACCATGAAATTACGACCTAATGGCTGAGAGAGCTTTGGAACACATCTAGTCTAACGTCATGTATACATTTCTCTGTACTATTAGTGCATATCCCAAATAATCTCTGCACGGTATGTCAACACTGTCTACATTCCCGTAACCTTTTTGTGATGACTGACTCATGACCTGAACTGTATTTTTTATTTTTATTTTTTCAAATGTCGCACAGGGTATGGTGAGCCTCTTAGTGTCTGATCTCCTAAAGAGGCCTGTGTTCTAAGAGGAGACCCATGCTGATAAATGCCAGGCCTCACCACACTCTCTGCCGTCTGCACAAATACAAATGCCTGCCTGCCCGTGGGGGAGGTCTGATTAAAGATATCCGCACTTCATCCACTGGTACGTGTTAAGAAAGTCTGTAAGTACAAATGTGTTAATCGTCGGCTGCTTCGTTTGGCCTCCTCGACTGGACTAGTGAGCACATTAGCAAGAACTGGATTAACTGCGCCACATTAAGATCAGTAGTATTTTTTTCCATCAAGGTGGACAGAAGTCACCAGAGCAGATTCTGACTTTGACGTGAAGAAAATCGGAGAGTCGTTGCGTGAAAAGATAACATTTCCTAAGCCACCTGAAACTTTGATTATATAACAAGGTTCAAGTGTTGCTGCTGTAGCTCCTTCTTTCTGTATCCTGGAACACGGTCTCGTGATCTGTTTTTCCTCCCCTGCTCCCTTCTCCACCTACACGCGATCCCTCCACTCCCTCGTCACGCCCCTCTTTCATTGTTTCCGGCCACTGATATATCTACCTTTTGTCCCCCCCTCACCCCCTCATCTCACGTCTTGTCCTCTTTTCCTTTTGTCATCCTTTTTTTCTCATTTTCCGCGGGCTCAGGGCTGTGTCCCCCGTCCCAGCGGCCACCATGTTTTGGAAGTTCGACCTGCATACCACCTCCCACATCGACCAGCTGCTGGACAGGGAGGACGTGACGCTAAGAGAGCTGATGGAGGAGGATGATGTGCTGCAAGAATGCAAGGCCCAGAATCGCCGGCTGCTTCTCTTCCTCTCCCAGGACCACTGCATGCAGGAGCTGGTCAGCCTCATCACCACAGAACCCCCAGCTGACCTGGAGGAGAGGAGCCGTTTTAAGTGAGCACCCAGTCACCGTTTGAGACCAGAGGGGAGATTGGTTAGCGTGTATTGAGATGTTCTTGTTTAAAAGTTGAAAGCGCAATGCTCGACAATGTCGACGAACGGCGGTATTCGTGGCTGCAGCTCAGTTTCACAATGAATACACCGAGGTTGTAACTGTGCACAAGTGGAAATATTAGACTTTGCATTAAGCAAAGGAAGCCCCGCTTGCTAATTTTAGAATTCAACTGAGGCTAATTGCAGGTCCTTTCATCAGCAGTCGTGTGTTGAGACACTGCGAAGGGCTTTCCCGAGTATTTTCAACGTCATAGATGCTGCAATCCCCTTGGGGTCTAAGTCGCAGGTTGCTAGGATGGTTAAGCTCTTGTTATTGATTTTCACAATTTCCCAAAGCCTCGCACACACAGTGCAATTTTGGGCTCTTCCAGATGTAACATCGGTGATCACGGCGAAATCTTTGGTTGCGCGCCAAGGTTGTGACAGTGTCGGACACCTCGGACGGACACCTTAGAGTGTGAGCACTCCTATCGCGATGCAGTATCAAAGATGGGACAGATCGACGCGACGGTGGGGCAGAACGCAGTCACCAGCTGAGGCGGTGCAGGCTGCTGATGTGCACCTTGGCGCCATGCCCAACTTGCACATCAGACTTAATGTCTTCCCAAATATTATTACATCCATGTGGCCCGGGTGACATCCACTCAGTGAATGAGATTGCTAAAATCGCTTGGTGTATAGGCGGCCTTACATGGGTGTAATGAAACTGGAATACAATTTTGCAGAATATAAAGAAGACAATAAGGTTTTATTCTCGTTGGTTATCTCATGGCTCTATTTGCCTCGGCCCTCTTAATTCTTTGAACTGCTCTACTGTTCCTGGGAACGCTTTTCCCTACAGAAATCACAGAAAATGAAATTAATATAATCTAATTTCAGCTGTGTTTGTAGGAACACGAAACAATGGTTGATCAGTTTAAATTAGTCATCAAGCCTCTATGTGATCATGCTCTGTTTTTGCCACCGCCCTCCCCTCCAAAAAGGTTTCCCAACATCGCTTGTGAGTTGCTGACGTCAGACGTGTCTATGATAAACGATAAGCTTGGTGGGGACGAGAGTCTTCTTGAGATGCTGTACCACTTCCTGGAGCAGGACCCGCCTCTCAACCCACTATTGGCCAGCTTCTTCAGCAAAACCATAGGCAATCTCATTGCCAGGAAAACTGAGCAGGTGCGTTCACAAAATTGTGTACTGTCATGCCTCGGTAAGTGGAGAACGTCAAGGAAACGAACCAGCAGAAGAGCCGCACTATCGACAAGCTGAGGGCACAAGAATCAAAGCGCGCGGTGACTAGTGACCAAATATTAAGGCTTTCTTACCATGACGGCCTATTGCGTTTGTTCCTCCCCCCAGGTGATTTCTTTTCTAAGGAAAAAAGAAGGCTTCATTGGTCTGGTGCTGAAACACATTGATGCCTCTGCCATGATGGACCTTCTGCTTCGACTCATCAGCTGCGTGGAGCCTGCCCCCTTGAGGCACGAGGTCCTCAATGTAAGTTGATGGCGCAGAGAGACATTCGTCCCCTCCCTCGTAGAACAAACTAGCCGTTTGGTAAAGCGTTCAGCGTCTGTTGAGCAAGCCTTTCATTCTCTACGTTGACAGTGGCTGAACGAGGAGAAGCTAGTTCAGAGACTTACAGAGCTCATCCATACTGGCAAAGATGAGGAGGTGAGGGTGGAAAGTCGCCCGCGGAGCATGTATTTTAAAGAGAGTTTGCAGTCGGACTCGAGATTGATCATCTGACGTTTCAAATCACATCCTCCCCCTCAGAGACAATCAAATGCGTCCCAAACGCTTTGTGACATCATCCGCCTTAGTCGAGACCAGGCCAATCAGATGCAGGAGAACGTGGAAGCGGACCCATTACTGGCCGTGCTGGAGTCGTGAGTTCCCACTTATGTCTCGATCAGGGCCCCAAATCGGGGAGAGTGTGTGTTCGTTTGCAGCCGTGACATTTGTCGGCAACCAATCCTCTGTCCTCTCAGCCAGGAGAGCGTCATGGGGCTCCTGAAGAACATGTTTGAGGGGGAGAAGAGCGAGGCCTCCATTGTTAACGGAACTCAAGTGCTACTTACCTTACTGGAGACCAGGAGATCGGGGTACGACAGACCTGCCAGTCGTCTGGTTTGCCGTGGCGATGCCTCGGCGGATGCACACACACCGGGCGTTTTAGCAGTCTCATGCTTGCTGACCTGATATCCTTGTGCTTACATCTCTGACAGGTTGGAAGGGCTGATGGATCTGTATTCTCAGGGTTATGAAAGGTCTTACACTGTCAACAGCAGTATTTTAAATGCCATTGAGCCCCATTTAAAGGACTTCCAGCAGCTTCTCCTAGATCCCCCCAAGGTAATTGATTAACGCAGGGAAAACAACAGAGCGCACCTGTTAATGTAAAACAAACATGGTGATGACTACGCATACTACTGTGAGGGTCAGGGTCACACCTGCAAATCGACCTGGTTTTCGTGGTAGAGAAAGCACCTTTGCCATTATGTCTTGTGGTTCTCATCTCCCTCACAGAAAAGTGCAATATTGACGACCGTTGGCGTTCTAGAGGAGCCATTGGGGAACGCCCGCCTTCACGTGGCTCGCTTGGTGGCCGCCCTGTTGCAGACCAGCGACACCAGTATTTGTCAGGAGCTCTGCAAGCTTGCTACAATGGATGTTCTACTGGTAAGCCAAACTGAACCACTGTAATCAAAAATGTGTTATCTGCCATGCCAAACTTTGTACCACAGGTGAAGCATCTGAGCATTGCCATTAAAGTTGTGCGCGTTTTTGTCAGAAATGTCACCCCCAAGTATCTGCCTCTAGCTTTGCTAGTCATGAATGCATTCTCTCAAGGCTACACGTTGTCCTGCAGCAAGCCACCAAGTCACCTTCGCCTCTCCGTCTTTTCGCAGGATCTGTTCTTCAAGTACTCCTGGAATAACTTTTTGCACTTCCAAGTGGAGTTGTGTGTGGCAGCTATCCTGAACCACCCGTCCTCAGAGGAGCGACACGGCCAGGGCATGCAGAACCACGAGGGGAAGCCCGTCCCCTCAGACCCGGAGGCCCAGGCCAAGGCAGAGGAGCCAGGCAGGACCGCCGACCCACAGATCTCCACTCACAATGCCCTCGTGGCACATGTAGGTGGTCCACAAAAAACAAAAACCTCCATTGTTTTGGCTTTTTCTTCCTCAAACCCCTCGTGACGCGTCAATTTGTCAGCTAAAAGTATCTTGGTGTCCGTCCCACAGCTTTTCCAAAAGTGTCGACTGGTACAGAGAATCCTTGACGCCTGGGAGGAGAACGACAAGATACAGTAAGTGTCGCCGACCATGCCTGAGAGTCACTTCTATTCAAAATTATTTGTGTATCCACAATTTTGATCTGTGTTAATGCTGACGTTGCCCTCAACTGCTTGCAAATTTCAGGGCTGACGGCGGTACCAGGAGAGGCAACATGGGCCACCTAACCAGGATCGCCAACATGGTGGTCCACAACCTGGAAAAAGGTCCGGTACAGGTCCAGATCACCGACCTCATCAAAGGTGAGAGGAGGCGCTTGTGGCATCGTCGAGGGGAGAATGAGCTGTCAGTAACCCCACAGCTGTTTGGTGCGTGCCCTCCACAGAGCTGCCAGAAGACTGTAGAGGTCGCTGGGAGAGCTTTGTCGACGAGACCCTGAGAGAGACCAACAGGAGGAACACAGTGGAGCTGGTGAGGTTTTGATCAATTTACCCGCCTGGCGATCCAGGCCCACCCCTTCGGGTGTTTCTACTAACCGCTCACACCGCGTCTCCCAGGTGAGCACCCATAACATGCACTCGTCCAGCGAGGACGACGACATGGAGAGTCCGTTCCCCAACGACCTGTCTCTCCAACAGGTAAGGCGGCCTTACGCGCTGGAGCCGCGCAAACCCAAACGGTTAAAAATTAAACCAAAGTATACCAAACTGCAATATCCCGAGCCCTGCTCTCCCACTGCATTGTTGTAACAACGCGGCTTCCCGCTCTTCCAGGCCTTCTCCGACTATCAGATCCAACAGATGACCGCCAATTTTGTCGATCAGTTTGGATTCAACGATGAAGAGTTCAGCGAGCATGATGAAAATATCAAGTAAGCCGTCCCGAGGAGAGTGTTCTGTTTTCCTTTTGTGGTCGGGCATCGTCAAGCCCTCTTCTAGCCATGAAAATCTATCTAAGTTTTTTTGTTTGTATTTTGTGTTTTAATTTTTTTGCAAATGTGCAGTCAGCACATATGTCCGCCTTTTTTCAAATATTTATTTCTTACTCTACCATTTCTTCCAGTGCTACGTTTGATCGAATCGCCGAAATCAACTTCAATCTAGATGCTGATGATAACAGTGTAAGTGTTCCATTGAGCTGAATCAGGGTCAGGAACACTGAAATGATCCCGAGGGAGACAGTTATCAAACCAAATCTGCATACTTGACATTTTCCACAGTGTTTCACAGATTGCTCGTTACGTCTCAGGAAGCCAAGTTTACATAATCTAGAATTCCTGCCTTAAAATACGCATAGTGTCCTTCTCAAAATGGGCATTCTGTTTTATAGTTTGTTCGCTCTAAGCGGCTGTTGTTTGCACACAGGCCAACGCGGCTGCTTTTGAGGCCTGCTGTAAAGAGAGGATACGTCAGTTTGACGATGCTGAAGAGGAAGAGGACATTTGGGAAGAGAAGGAGATAAACTATGCAACCCAAGTCAAATCCAGAACACGGTAATCTGTCCGACGTTGGTCGGGTAGCATCCCTCTCTCGGCACCTCCTGCCGCTGGCTCTCTCCCGATCGCTGATTTTCTCCTCCCGCTACCAGATTTGGGGTCTCCCAAACCTCAGACGGAAGCTCCCGGAACAGCGTTGAAAATGGGGGCAGGGAGCGGGACCGTGGATCGGAGTCGGATGAGGACGAGGACTCCGAGCAGGCCCCCCCTTCAGACGCGGGTAAACGGCCGGCCTCCAACGCCGCAGACAGCGTGAGCCACCATGGCGACGCTTGGAGACCTTAATGACCTTTTCCAATATCTCGCCGCCTCCAGGTCCAGGCTGGACAGCCAATTTCAGGGATTCACGAGGGAACGCGGCGTCCCAAACGGCAGTGGAGTGGGACACCTCGACCAGGAGCGGCGCAGATGCCCCACAAACTGGCTGGGCCAACTTCACGGAGTTCCAGCCGTTCTGCGGGTGAGAACCACGTCCGCTGACCTAGCTGATCAGCAGGATGGACATGCTGACTGGGACTTTTTCCGTTTGTCCATTGTCCATCACCGCTAATGAAAGGCAAACCCAAGTGGCCTGAAAGAGGCCAGTGTAATCACATGACCCGTAGCGTGGAGTTGAAATCACATGACTTTGTGTCAAAAACAAAACGGCAAATGAATCGGAAATTTAGCTGTTGCCGCGTGTCCTTGTTTGCATGGAGATCTTGCTGCTTCATTCGTTCCCAGCTGCTTTGCGTCCCCGTTAATCCTGAACTTCCTTGTCTGCGTTTGCTCCCATCAGTACAGAGAACGACCCTCGATGCAGCTCTCCTGTGGACACGCACAGCAGTGATGCGGACAAGCAAGCCAAACAAAACCATGAGAACGGTGAGTCCGCACATTTCACGGGACTCTCCGACCCCAACTATCTGCCACAAACAAATCTCTCCAAGCTACCGCTCTTCTCCACGAGTTGAGGGACTCAATTGTGCAAATGTCAGCGCGTCAAACCCAAAGTCCGCACCTCACCTAGAGACTGTTTTCCACGTGTGAATGCACAGCAGCTGGCGCCGCAGAGCGGAGCAAGCGTCCTCCGGTGGCCTCCGACAGCAGCTCCTCTGGGGGGTCCGACAGCGAGGAAGACGACAAGACGGCCTGCGCTCCCCCTGCCACAGCCGTCGCCGTGGAAACGACTGAAACCCACAGCAACAAGAAAGCTGACCTCAAAAGGTTGGTGACAGCCTTTAAAAAAAAAAAAAAAGTCACCATCCACACGGCCCTCAGGGGTCCTGTCCCCTCATCCTCCCGTCGGTCCCACGCAAAAAACTGGTGTCTGCCCATCATCGTCTATTTATGAAACATAATGACCGTATTGAGGTAATTGCAGTGTAGAGCAAAGTTTAAATTACTGGATTGATTCGGCTTTGCCGCTCTGAGTAAAGGAAACAGAATCTGCAGAAATGTCTGCAAGAACTGAGACTATCAGTCAGTTTCATCATCAGCAACAACATTGTGGTTTGCAACAAAAATATCATTAATTAATCAACTAACTAAGGCTCCTCATTGTTAGCGATCACTTGCGGTATGTCCACTGTCTTATGTCGAACTGAAACTTCTAACTGGCAATGGCACTAAAATGCCGTCTCTGTCCCACAGCGAGGAGAGTCCAGTGTCCCTGGAAAAACTGTCTTTGTCTGAGCCTCCCAAAGCCTCGGAGCAGCAGCCGGACTCGCACGCAACCACGCAGACTGAGAGGAAGTAGGTGCCTCTTCTTTGTGCCCGAGTCCGCTCTCCCGCCCGCGGCCAATCTCTTCTTTGTCCCTTTTGCCCATACATACATACATACACGTGGCCGCTGACTCTCCCCTAATGGTCTCGTTTCGCGTCGCCCCAAACAGAGAGGACGCGGCCCAGCCCCAAGAGGTGTCCGTCAACGGGCCTGTCTGAGCGCAAACCTGAAGGCAGCAACCCCCCTCGCCCCCCGACCGTCGCCGCGGACCATCGGCC
>OMPJ01039763.1:0-10527 GCA_900312935.1 Carapus acus | reverse complement strand
CTACATTTTATTGTAAAACATCTCAAACGGCAGCCACGCCCGCAAGGCTTTTGTTTGCATATTGTACATGAAGTCAAGATTTCTGTATCCCTACACATCCTGTCTTCATTCATTATTTATGCAGAAGCCCCAGAAGGACAGAGGAGCATTTGTGTGACCCCGCTAGCCTCTAGGGAGAGAAGGGCATGCTGGGAACATCCTGTGTCTGTGACCAGAGCTACAGCTGATCTTCCTCTCTGCGCTTGTGTGTGCATTGGCCCTGCGGATATGACAGACACGCACACACACATGCGCACGCGCACGCACACAAGCACACACACACACACACACACACACACACATGCTCGTACAGGCCCACACACTCTCACACATGCGGTGACCATTGCCTTGACAGGCTGGACAAGGTTCCTTGTGGTGAGGGGTTCATGTGTTTGATTGATAAACCATACATGGTCTTTACTGTCTCATATAAGAAACATGTTATCGATATCATTGGCTTTCAAAGCAACAAGGGAGCCTATGTGATGCTGCAATCAATACCGTCAGTGCTGGGCTGTCAAGGTTGCGGGAAGAGAAAAACACGTGCATTCAGCCCCATGCGTGCCTGACAAGAGGTGTGGCCCCAGTTGTGCGCTTCATCATCACTCATTCTCTACGAATTGATTATCACTCATAAGTGAAATAAATCAGCTCCTTGTGATGAATGACAAGAGAAATAATCCCACTGTTCTTATTCAGTCTTACTGTAAGTGAAAATCAGATCCCTGCTTGAGATTTTGTGCTCTGTCTCATGCCTGTCACCTTTCCAATGGCAAGAGATAAAGAAGTAAAAGATGTCATTGTCTCAAATAAGGAGAAAGTGTGTGCAGTCCCCCTATGTCCAAGTCTTTAAACACACTTGGCGAGGTGTGTTAGCACTTGCTTTATATTTGCGAATATTTGTACAATTTCTTTGCTCAGTCCGGTTCAGCTGGCTGAAATATCCGCTACTAAAAGTTGAGAGAAAACATTTGCGTTAATTGAACTTGTGATATTTTGTGGGTCTCTTTGTGACGATGATCGTCACTCTGACATGAAATATGCTGCACACAAATCTACTTTTGTTTTTTGTTTTTTTGTGCCGACCCTACCAGTTTTAACTGTGGTTCACTTATTTTACAAATAACCAAAATGTGTTTATTACCAGCCGACTGAGCCCGAGGACACGGCATACGATTAGTCTGACCCATTTCTCATTTCATAAAAACAATATGATATCTTCCTCTGTCTTTGATGAATTCTTGTATATGATGCACAACAGCTCAGTCACAAAGAACAATGAGACACCATCTGCAGTTACGTTTTCTCCGATTTCTTACGGCAGTACTGTGTCATGCAATTACGCAGGAGAAACACTTTGCTGTCATCACATGGCGTGCTTCTGATGCAGACGCTGAGCAGCCAATGGGAGCGGGGAACGTGTTGCTGCCTCTGGCGTTTTTTCCTCATTCATCCTCGTTATTTTCGGCCGTGAGACAGCAAAGCTTCGGGGCTCAGGTGCATATGAAACAGCATGAATAGTAGGAAAAGGCAAAGAGCTGCGCAGCAACATGACGATGGCACTGGAGTGATAAAGGGAGGGAGAGGAAGAGACTTGGAGAGATTTAGACATAGATGACGCAGACGCAGATGCTAGCTGGAGTCACGCCGGACGTGCTCCCCATTCAGATCCGAGCCTGATCCCCTGCAGTGGGAGCGACAGAGAGAGGGAGAGAGAGAAAGAAAGAGAGAGAGGTGAAAAGTACCATAATATGCAGAAAGGCTCAGCTATCTCCCGAGCGAACGGCTCTTACCGTAAATCGTGCTGAGGAGCTGCTACATTTCACGTCACTGACAGTAACATAAGAAGGATCTGACTAGATATTTTCCCAGCGCACCCACTTGCATTTGTGACATAATTAATGGCCTCATTATTTAATGATTACGAGCCATCATGGCGGTGCACCAAAGACATCTGCAGAGGGGTCGGCGGGTTCCTTCCTATGGAAACGGCTCCTGCCCAGCAACCCGTCTTGGGCTTGGCATCCATCGTGCGACACTATATCTCCACCCCGCCCCCCTCTTCTCTGCCCAGGCATTCGGGGAAATGGAGACTCACCCGGGGGCAGCCAGGCTGAATGACCCACTTCCATTCCCACCATCGTCCTGCACTTGTTTCACCAGGAATTAAATGAGAAGGAAGCAACATAAGGGAGTGGACAGCTGATTAGTTGGCTGCACTACTTGTGTTGGTCCGATTCTTTACAGCCACACTTTTCCTCAAACTCATTCCTCGTATGTGACATACTGATAAATGTTACGGTGGCTGTATGGTTGAGCGTAATCAGTGCCCAGCGAGCTGAGACTGCTGTATTTGCATCTCCCGATGTGAGCTGACAGGTCTCAGCGTGGCTGCCCTTGCTGTCGTCCTCGTGCTTACGTGTTTCACAAATATCACTCCCGCCCTTTCTCGGCAACAGATGGACACACTAGAACTGTCCCATTGTCTTCGTCCACATGTGCCCGTCAGCTGTGCAAATTGTGCAGGAGAGAAGCTGGACGAAATTGATGTCGCAAAGCAAGAATTTACTAGCGTTAAGTGTCGGAACTGCATTCTCAGCAGCCCACAAGGTCACTTACTTGACTTTTGAACCCCAACCTCTGTTCCATAGTTGCTCAGGGTCATGACCACCTCTCTTCATACAACAATTTAGTAATTTTCTAAATTTGGCTCTGAAGGAGATAATGAGGGTTTACTTATGTGTTGATTCCTCCCTTACCACCCAATCCACACACGCGCACGCATACGCACACACACATACACATACACACACACACACGCACACACATACACACACACACACACACACACGCACACACACACGCACACACACACAGAAGGGTCCTAGTCTCAAGAGACATATGAACGGAGGCAGGAGTGCGCAGGTCTGTAATTCACTGATTATCTCCAGATTTCCCCAGAGGGCTCAACCTCCAGAATGCTTCTACTTTAAACACGAGAAGTAACACCAAAATAGAAATGTAATTGTTGTTTCTGTGTCACCCCTTAAATGGACATAGTCCAGTGGGTGTGTGCAATACATCAAAAACCCCAACAGAAAAACGGTTGGAGGAATGTTGTCCTTCAGCCGAGCCGATTCCTTGATTCATCCTAACGGAGGGTCTCCTGGTGGAGATGTAGATTTGAAACGCAGCAGAATTAATAGCTTTGGTGTCAAGAGCCACGGTGTTGGTGCAGTGTCCTTGGAATCCTGCAGGATTGAGAGCTCAGACGTGATCCTGAATCTTATTATCGTTCAATGTGACCAGGATGTGTACACATTCACAATATTTGCCTGCGTCTTTGCCGCTTTTTCGCTTCTGTCTGTCTGACTGTCTATCTGTCTGTCTGTCTGTCTGTCTGTCCATTTCTGTCTCTCTCGCTCTCTCTCTCTCCCCCACACACATACACACACGCGCACACACCTACGCCCATCACTGCGGGCAACCACCCTCCCTGCATGGCTTCCCCCATCATTTCTCTTCTGTCCTCTAGCTGCAATCCGATTGGCTGCCAGATGGGTGAGGCTCACTGCAGAGGCAGGATGGTGGGAAAGGAGGGAGGGGGGCTTCCCCCACTTAGCACGAGTCACACGCACACACACACACACCCCCAACCATCCGCCTACGTTTGCATTAGCACGCGTGCGCACTAACACGCGCACACGCACACACACACAGGGAATCCCTCTATCTCTCTTTTAACACGTGATGCGTTTTCAGTTACCACCTTTGAATAATTCAGAGCTCTGCCGGGTCTGAGCGGCCTGCCTCTGTGTTCGTCTTTTTTGGGAACCTGTGTGTTGCATTTGAGAAATTCACCTCATTCCACCTTATCTGGGAGGGGTTTGTGTTGTGTATCTGCCAGCAGAGTGAGGGTCCCATGGATGTGTTATTAATAGCGGGGGGTTCAGGTTTAGCCCCGCCGGTACTGTGTGGTTATGCCTCCTCAAGGTAAGAGGAGCCACAGTGGGGTGCAGCTGTCGGCTCTGGTTTCACTACTAATGTATGGGAGTGTGTTTGTGTGTGACAGTAGCATGCTAGTTTTAGAGCCCCCGGGGGATTGAGGAGGCTCACCAGGAATTGCTTCCCGTTCAAAATGGTTTGTGTGTGTTTGTGCGTGTGTGTGTGTGCCTGTCAGTGTTCGTGCATCACTAAGTACCAGCAGTGTTAATATCCACACACCAGAGGCTTTTAGCCATGCCAGGAAGGGAGAGCCCAGGTGTCAAATGTGCCGCTCACATAGCAAATAGTGATGGTCAGTGATCTCTGCCACTCAGAGGATTGTGGGAGATGAGACAACGCACCACAACCAGCTGATGTCCTTAGATTGTGTATATGAAAGGTAGAGTTACTGTATGACCTATGCACTATGGCAGCACTTAGGAGCACTTAGGAGCTCCAGGAGCAGCAATATCAACATTGAGGTATTCTATTTAATGAACACAAACTTAAAGATCTGTAGGTTCTTCGAAGTATATACTATAGACTTGAAGACGCTGGCTGTCATGTTTGAAAACAACACACCATTCTGGATCAAATTGATTCAAATGTCCCTATGTGATTCCCTGGACACTGTTAATGAATGATTGATTGAATTTTACAATTTCCCATCACAATAACCATGATGGTAGAAAAAAAATATGCAGGATGGGAAAGAGCTGAAAGATGCGAGAAACAGCTCAGATCGACTTGTGATCTGCCCATGACGTCACGCAGGGCTAAATCATGTCACAATATCAAGTGCAACTAACAAATCATTTATTTATTGTACCCTGTGATTCTGTTTTTATTTGGTTTGGGCCGTGCCAGCAAAGCAGGGGGGCGATGTGAATATGTGCTGTTTGCCTTTCCCGCACTTAAAAGCCAACTGCACTGTCGCCAGGACTAATAATAACTCAGCTGTAATATGAATGGAGACGTAGAGACGTCCTTATATGGAGAAGGAGCCGCCGAGGCAGCGAGCTGTGCACTTATCTCATGCCCACCGGTCACGGATGACATCAGTGTCAGGCTGACCTGCCACTAAAAAGGCCCGCGCACCCTTGCCCCGTCATTTCTGCCTCTCCCCAGCTGCTGCTGCCTGCGCGTGTATGTGTGTGTGTGTGTATGTGTGTGTGATGTCATTTCCAAGTGTCGGACCTCCAGCCGCTCTGGGAGAGAGTTGAAACATGTTACCAACCATGGCTCTGCAGGGTGCCATTAACAGTAAAAACCACACTGGGTGGTGGCACACACGTAACCAAGAGGAATGTGAGGAATGATGAGAGCCGGTGTGGGAGACTCGTGGACTGTGTCAGCTCAGATAAGATCATGTGAGACAAATTCCTTGTTTTAGGTCTGGTGATTGCAGAGATTGTGTGTGTGTATGTGTGTGTGTGTGTGTGTGTGTGTGTGTGTGTGTGTGTGTGTGTGTGTGTGTGTGCGTGCACGTGAATAATATCTTCCTGTCAAGTGACAGTCCCCAGGCCTTCAATAAGGAATCAGCTGAGTCCTATATTTGGATCAGGAGTGTGTTCCCAACTGCAGGCCAAGCTCAGTTACATCCAGCAATTTGAAACCCGTGGTAATGAAAGTGACATTTGGTTTTCACTCTTTCTACCGCAACAAAAAGCAGGAAAGTGCTTTTAGCGTCGTGCCTGTTTTGCGAGATTGTCTGGCAGAAGCCTGCAGCACTTTGTGGCTTACATGTGTCCCTTTGATAATCTCATTGCCGGGGCATTGACTTATTGCACTCACTTGCATTAGCTGATCAAAGATATATTTGAGAAGGGAGGAGAGAAATGCTTTCACCTCATGCATTATGCTCACATGAGCGCGCACCCCATATGCTGAATGCAAATATATATGTTAATTATGGATATTTGCTCTATAAATTCTGTGTATGTGTCGGTTTTGTGCACTAGCCATGACCAAATAATTGTTTGTGGTGAATCTGGGCCCATAATAACAAATGGCTCCACTGGCAATCTGATAGAGATGTAGAGGTGTTTCGTTCCTCCAGTTGTCACCAGGACATCACACATATGTTCAGCTGCGTCACACACCCACAAACAAACACGTGCTTTTATTGTCATTGTGCAGCACAACAAAAAGAATTGTGGCAGTACGAATCATTTGCGTGAAAATGAACAAGCACACTTTCTTTCTTTCTTTCTTTCTTTCTTTCTTTCTTTCTTTCTTTCTTTCTTTCTTTCTCTCTTTCTATCTTTCTTTCTTTCAATCCCTAGGGCCTGAAATCTGCAGTCTTTGCTTTGGCATGTTTATTTTGATATAGCTCCAAAACTGACTTAAACATTTCGTACAACATGCCTTTATCGAATTGTGGTCTGTCTGCATAAATGATTTATTTACCTGAGCCATCTCTCATGCAACCTCCATCATCAGTGTCATGACAAGTTTTCCGATATTTCGCCTTTCTTGCCACATGTTTGAAAGCGTCCGATTAAAAGCGTCTACTGCTGTTTAATTTAAGCTAAAGTTGAGGCTAGATATGTGTGTGTATACACAAACAATCACACACATTGACACATACATATATAGAATACGCACTGTTACACAGGTACACACACGCACACACGCTCAAGCACGTCGGCACGGACTCACCTCTTCTGTTTCCATGACTACCTGGCTATTCTATTAACCCTTCAGCTGGAATATTACCTCAGTTTCCTACATCTGTTGTCAGAGCAATTACGCGTGTTGATTTGAATGCAAACCCCATCGGCTAGAACAAACACATTACGGAGCAAATGGCTGATGAATGTTCTCTCTGAATTCTCTGAATTGTTCTCTTTGCCCTCTAAAAACAAATATCCCTCTGAAGTGCTGTTGACCTTTAGTGCTAATTGTGTTTGATGTAGCTTTTTAACTGGACATTATCAAACCGTTTCTTAAATGTGTTCTTCGCCCTGTCTCCTCCTTCCCCCAACAATTCCTGGCATTTTGTCTTGTCTGTTTTTTTTCATTTGTCTGCCAACGTTGTCCCAAATTGAACACATTGGATTGAGTGTTGGCTGTGAGCAGGGATAATGATGATGAGGGGGGAGGGGCGCAGCAGAGGATGGGGTGTGGTTGACGGTGGAGATTCCCTCCCAATAGTAATAATAATAATTCAGCCCGACAATTTTTTCCGCGTGCAACAGAACGACGGTTCTGCCTCAATGTACCACCAGCTTTACTCTCAGGTCGAGCCCGGGCAATTAAAGAAGAAGCTCTCTCCTCACTGCTCCGCAGAACAGAACCCAAGTTTGACAACATGCCTCATTTCCCACTCAATTAGAATTACATAGAGATGATAGATGCTGTGGACAGGGAGGAAAAAATGGAGGAAAAAAGAGCACTGCACAGGAGGTAACTTTGCACTTCCTCTGTGCTAAGAAATTGTCTTTTTCTTCTTTTTTCTTCTGAAGGTCAAAGATTGGGGTCACAGACACAGCAGAAGCTTAGCCTGCAGTTAGTAATAAATCAACCATCCCTGCTATGCGTTTTTTGGATTAAACCTGACAAAAAATTAAGCACAGCAATTCTAACACTGCCTCCAAACAGTCCAAGCGTTTACACAAAGGTTTTGGTGTCCCTGTGATTAAAAACAAATAGTCTTAACAGACCTTATAAAGCACAATCTGTTGGGCAGAGGGCACACAGTATTTATTTGAATTGAATGGATTCATTATCTCACCATGCACTTGTGAATTAACTGCAAAACTACTGACGTGAAACTATGACGGAATCTCACTTCAAATATTTTCTTTGAACTTACATACACAAGCATACTTACACAAAGCGCCTTTCACACAGACATTCACAAGCTCACTCACACACACCACATGCTCATCGCAGGACGTGTAGAACAACAAGGAAATGAGATGGGATGACAGATTTGTCCCAGAGAAAAGGCTGTCTTTGTTGCACCAGTTGGCATGAAACATCAATGTCATCTTCTCCATTACGGGCATTTAGTGATGACAAAAGCTCCCATTGTAATCCCAGAGACATGTGTTCTTGAGGTTGTACCTGCTAGTAGCATTAGTAGTAGCATTTGTTTCTTAATTTGGTCGAAAACCTGACATTTCAGTCATCTGACGAAGGGATGAAGGTGGCGAACATGAGCAAGCAGTCGTCTTTGCACCAGGAGACTCCAAGACTGATGTCTTGGAGTCTGATGTCTTGGATGTCTTGGAGTCCCTCAGCTAAGATGTGGATGGGTCAGAGGGACACAGGCATTTTTCTTGAGGATTTACAAAACATGTTTAAATTCTTGAAATCCAGCAATGGTGTAATAGACTTTTGTAGATGGTTTTAAAAATGTTTTAGTTGATGGTGTTGGTGAACACTCCAATCAGGTGCTGTAATAAGACCAGGACCAAACTATGCCACCTCTCTGTCCCTGTCATCCATCTCTTACAAGCTGTGTGACACCAATTTTGCGACAGCACACCTTCATTTCAAACATGGCACCTCTAAACAAACAGCACCTTTGGAGATGATTCTTTTTTACCAGAACATGGCAATCATACAGTTTGTGCGAGCAGCTGGGAGGGCTTTCAGTGCCGCTCACAGAGCAGCGTTTGTGCCTAAAAGGGCAGGAGAAGGTGCAGGTGTGATAGAACAGAGGCGGAGCTGTTGGTCCCTGTGTGCCAGGTGGACGGGAAATATCAACGCCTCATCAAATAAAGAGGTGAAAATAGACATAGAAACCAGCTGAGGAAGATGAAGGTGGTCTTTGTCATACTGAAGGAATGAACGTTTTAGTAACATCAATCAAGTATGATGCTGTGGATCCTGGTAAAATACGAGGTACACAACTGCGTAGGAATACAGTTTCACGGAAAAATGAGTCACAGCCATCTATCATTCGTGATGATGAAGGCGGCACACACCGTTTTGCCAGTCAAATCTATTGACGACAGCAATTAAGTGTTGCCATCTATCATCTGTTGGTGTAAGTCAGCGATGAGTGCAGGATTGTAATGTGTCACTCCAACTTAGTGAGCCGCGGCAGGAACAAAGTTGTGATCCAGCGCAGTGCGTGATATCTGATCTCGGTCACTCCAACCTTGTGAAGGAGGAGTAAAAACCACGACCTTTTGCTAATAATATATAATGGTCTATATAATGGACCTCTGAATGCTGAATGCTTCCAGCCCAGAAACATCCATGTGCTTTTTGAGAGACAAACACTCCACACAACCACTCAACGATTTCTTTGCCTCTGGTTGCCTCTGGTCTGCAATCACACGGACTGGAAATGCGTTCCATGTGAATGGTGGATCTACTGGCTGCTGGGACAGAACAGGGACATGTTGGGACACGCTGCCCCATCAGAACATGCCAAATCGTCAATATGACCCAAAAGGAAGAACTCCTACTTTTCAGACTAATACAGCAAAGTGGCCTCCAAGGCCTGTGGTAGTTTGTGAATTACCAGAGCTTAATCGCTTGGATGTGGTTAAAGACACAACAACAAATGTGCAATTAATGTGCTAGTACACACACACGATTGCCACTGAATGTTCATTTTGTACGTGTGTGAACTGGTATAACATATAGGGCCCCAGGCTCAGGTAAGGAGTGGAGGGATATTCTATTTTATTTTCTTAGGCTTACTGGATAAGGTCATCGTACCTTACACACCCTACAAAAACACTGCATACACGATCTGTTTAATTACAGAATATCCAACCAGAGTCATGAAAAAAAAAGAATCTGCTCTGCTGTTTTCAGACATTGGTTCATGGTTTGCATCTTCGTCTTCATGTCTGCTGCCAATATACTGCAGGTGCCAGTGACTTCAATTGTCGTGTTTAACCAAGTGAATAATATTCATTTAGCACCTCTTGCTGTTGTTCTTTTCAGCTTTATCCTCTCCTGCTTTGTTCAGCTTCATTTGTTGATTGATTTTCTCCCTTTCACTTGTGTGCAGGGTGGTTGGTAGTTTCTGAACTCATCCAATAGTGTCCGATCCATTACACCCAGTCCTGCACCTGTTTCAGCTGCTGCCCTCTGGCTAGTATGTGAGGTCCATATCAACAAAAATAACATGTTTCAGAAACTTCTTTCCCAGATCCATCAGGTTACTGAACTCCAGTCATCTCCAAACCGTCTGTATGTTAAATATATAGTCTATCTATTAATGTCCGGGATGTTGTTGTATTGTCTGTTAAATATCAGATTTGACTTTGAATAACTAATAAACTATGAACTATAAACTATATATACTGTATATGTGTGTGTGTGTGTGTGTGTGTATATGTGTGTATATATATATATATGTGTGTGTGTGTGTGTGTGTGTATATATGTATATATATATATATATATGTGTGTGTGTGTGTGTGTGTGTATGTATATATATATATATATATATATATATATATATATATATATATATATATATATATATATATATATATACACACATATATATATATATATTTTTTTTTTCTGT
>OMPJ01039762.1:0-16565 GCA_900312935.1 Carapus acus | reverse complement strand
GGGGGGGACACTACACCTTTGTTTTGAGTCCAGTAACGGGGGGACACAAGCTCAGGTGATCAATAATGCAGTCTAGCATGTGTTTGGATGGTTTTGTCAGGCCGCTGCCAGCACTGCTAGGATAAACAAGGTAAAGAAACTGTCTCTCTGCAGGTCATTTTAAAGGAATTTTTTTTCAAAGTTTGACCAAGGATGTGACTTATACTCAGATATGACATATATGTGAAATTATTGAAATACATAATTTCACAAGTTTGTTATTTTCACACTAGCAACTGTGTGAGGGCAGTCTAGGCTTGTGTACTGTTGCCTACTAACAATTTCACTTTCACTAAAATTTCAATATTACGGTTATTTACGGCAATTGCGGAAATTCAAACACCGCTACCTCTTCTGCACAGAAGAGTAAGCAGCGCCTCATCTACCTCTGTAGTTAGCGGAGTTGTTCATTTTCAGAAGATTTAATGATTTGGAGTGAGATGGAGGGTTTGGTGAACTCTTTAGGTTGTTTTTTATGCTTTAGTTATCTGAATAATTGTTCTGTTAACATACCAGACATGTATTGAATTAGTTGTCTCTGCTAACCGTCAACGTGTAACATTAGCTGCTGTACAGCCTGTTTTTCCCTATTCTAATACTATTAAAACTTGCCTATCAAGATGAAATGGCTGCTCTTGCTCTCTAATCTCTTGGCACAGGCTCTTGCTCTCTAATCTCTCTCAGAAAATACATTTTCCCCCCAAATTTGTCTTCTAGTCCAGTGAAACTTATGTGTGTTTTTTTCCTCATTGTTATGCATTTGTTGTCCGGTGCAACTTAAATTCCGGAACGACTTATAGTCCGGAGATTATGGTAATAATCAAGTTTTGAGCGAAGGCCTCCCACCGACGATGAAAACAATGCTCGTCCTTACATGCCGTTTTCTGATGCAAACATCAACACAGCTGGACATCCTAAAGTTTGTGTTTATGTCTGTGCGCTACCTTTCCGACCGCGGCTCTAAAATTAGCCCGGCAGCATCCTGCTGTGATGCTAAAGGTGCAGTCATCTCTCCCTCTGAAGGACACAACAGTGTCTGAAGTTTGGGAGCGAGAAGGGCTGTTGGTCAGGAGGGGAGACGAGGTGGGGGTGGGGGAGGAAGCTGTGACTACCGTGTGACAAGCGGCCTGTTCCTTCCTCTCGGGCCTGAGAAACAGGAAGTGCTGCTCATAAGGCATTATTGTGACGGACAGGAAATGCAAGGTCCTCTAAAATAAGAGTCCCCCGATCTGGTTGTCAATGACAGGAGCCTGTCCTCCATGGCCCCACAGAGACCTGCGTCCCCCTTCGCTCTTTTCCTTCGCCTCTCCCTCTCTTTCTCTGTCTCTCACTCACACACACACACACACACACACACACAAGTAAAGTGACGCAGATTAAAAAGCCCCAGAGAGGCACCGAGGCTGTTTTGGCACCCACACTGCTGTTATATAACTAAATCCTCAAATACATCAGCGAGAACTCACATTAGACGGTTTTGTTTTGTTTTTTTTCACTGTGCGAATCCCACCACAGCGTCTGAGCTCGAGGTGTTTCAAAGGGTTAACAGAGGCATATGGGTGGGATCCACCCAGCTCGTCTTCGGCAGAAGTCGAGGAGGGGCTGGTTGCTAAGAGAGATGCTAAGGCTTTGTGCCGAGCTGCCTCCCAGTTAATTAAAATCCTACTTTATCTGTTTCATGCTTTCAATTAGAAAGCTCTGGAAAGGGCCCAAGCCTCTGCATGCACATAACCATGGCAATGAGATGTGATTAATGCTGGGGGAGGGTTGTGGGGGCGACCAGGGGGCACATTTGTGCTGAGGGCTGCGTCGACGGCCTGCTGTTGTGTCCACGCCTTGTTTTGATCCGAGGCACCGCGACATCGGCGATCCAGGCGGAATCTAAATCTGCACGTACGGCACCTGGAGCAGCGAATGACACGGATAAGACCGGCTTTGTGCGTGTTTGTGCGGCAGGTGTCGGCCAGCTGGGATCCCCAGAATCAGATCGCGGGTTGTGACAGTGAGCGGACCTGCAGCCAGTCAATAAGGCGGCACAGCCAGAGCCAAGACCGACGTCGGCTTGGTCGTCTGTAATCAAAAGCAGTGACAGCTAATGGTGTTTTTGCTCAATTAACAGCAGATCCATCAATGTCTGTCTCTGCTTTCGCAATCAATTAAGTACCAACACAGACGCACACACCACACAGCCGTGGCCATCAATCATGCCAAGGTGAATTCTGGCTCAAAGGGTGTGTGGCTCTGGTTCTGAGGCACAGAGGATTCAAGGATGACAGACTGAAATGGCAAATAAGATGAAAAGAAAGATCAAGACACCCAAACTGCAGCAATCTATGGTTATTATTATTTCATTCAGAATTCAGTATCCTCAGGTTTCAGAGTGATGACCCACAATGAGGTGGCACATCACAACATGACAGATGTACAGGAAAACACACATAAATACCTGGAACTTGTCACAACTATAAGTGATGTGCCAGATATCCGAGTTTGCTTCAAAACAACATTTTTCAAGACATCTGTCCACCAAATCTCGTAGCACCAAATAAACCGTGTAGCCTAAAAAGAATATTTAGTGCCATCTACTGGATGCTGCTGAACAGTACAACACATCGACAAAGGACTTGATCGTCATTTCAACACTGATCTACTCAGCACAACGCGAACCTTGAGGAACATTTAAACTACTGAGTGGACTGCCATGGCCAATGAAAGTCCTCTCAGGAAGATGTAACACTGGGAAGTCCATGAGGCCTCACCACCTCCTCGGGGAAGTCCAGCTCCATGGGGCTGAGGTGGGGGTGGAGAGGTGCGGGGGCTCCCTTGGGAGTGGGTTTGATACCCTGTGGAGGGAGAGGCCCCTTCCTAAGGACGCAAAAGCTGGGAAGGAACAGTGTTGTTGGCTCATTGTGTGCGCCGCTATCTCCACCAGCCCTCGTGTTCGGACGGCTGAAAAGGGGGGTTGCTGTGGGTCGCTCGCATCCTGTGGCCTGACACGCCGGCCATCGGCTGGGCGATGGCGGGCGGCACATCCGAGGAGGCTGGGAAGGAAACGCCAGCGGCGGTCTGGGGGTGTGTGGGTGGTCGGCTCGCTTCTGCTGACGGCGGCGGTTCCGCGGTTGTAGGCTCGAGGGGGGCCGCCTGCGTGGGTGCAGGGGCCATCTGCATGGCTGCGGGGGCCACCTGCAGTGCGGGGGCCACCTGCACGGCTGCGGGGGCCATTTGCATGGCTGCGGGGGCCATTTGCATGGCTGCGGGCGCCACCTGCGTGACTATGGGGGCCGACTGCATGGCTGCGGGGGCCGACTGCATGGCTGCGGGGGCTACCTGCATGGCTGCGGGGGCTACGTGCATGGCTGCGGGGGCTACGTGCACGGCTGTGGGCGCCATTTGCACGGCTGCGGGGGCCACCTGCGTGACTATGGGGGCCGACTGCGTGACTGCGGGGGTCGCCTGCGTGACTGCGGGAGCCATCTGGGCTGAGGGCACTGTTCTGGGCTGGGAACGAAAAAGCAGACCCTGCTGCGTGATCGCGTATTGCTTCATGGCATCCGCCCGGCGCCGCAATGCCTTGTGCTCCAGCTCCCTCAGCTCAGGCGGCAAGTCCAACGGTGAATCCTGCAGCCAAAGCGCAGCACAGAGCAAAGACAACATCTGCATATGATGATGGCCTGGATACAGACCACATCACGACACATTTGCGCTTAGCCGTAAACTCACACACAACTCATACTCGACATTAACTCAACATAGCACAATCAGAAGCGTTTGCCGCTGCCTCTGGACTGCCTACCAAGTCTGCGGGGGCCAGCTCATAGGGCAAGTAGGAGCGGCTGGTGAGGACCGAGTCCACCGCTGTCACAAAGTCGCTCATCATGGCATCCAGTAGCTTGTGCCTGAGGGGCAGCAGGTGTATCGTGGACACAGCCATCGCTTTCAGCACCGGCAAGGGACATGGTCGCATCTGCCAGACCTTCCCCTCCTGAAACACACACACACACGCTACCGTTGCAATGCCAGGGCCTTGTGCGCAAACACGTGCTCCTTTCTTGGACGCTCGTGAGGGAGCTCCCAGGCACCTTGACGAACTCCGTCTGCATCTGAAGCACCAGGAGGTGGGCCGATGGCACAGGCAGATAGAGTTTCAACACCTCCTGCAGAGAGCACAGCCTGTTGGGGAGCAGACCGCCCACCTCAGCCGAGAAACACACCACTTCTGCCACCTGGAGGAGGGGGGTGGGGGCGATGGGAAGGCAAAGCATCGGCACAGCTGGGGGGCGGCGTCCGTGGATAATTGCTGTGTTTCACGGCAGACTGGAGTGTGTTTACCTACCTGCGTGTCGAAAACATTGGCGAGGCGCACTCCATACTCAATGCGCAGGCTCCCACTGATGGCTCTGCAGTCGTGGATAACCTGCGACCAAAAGCACCTCATCTCAAGACGAGGCAGTGACAAGATGGTCGTTCCTTTCTCTGCGAGCCACTCACTTTTAGTGTTTGTTTGCTTTCTAGGATTGCTGCGAGCCCATTGGAGAAGGCCCGCGCTCCAAGCAGAAGAATGTCGAACAGATACACCCTGCTTTTAGTGGCGATCTACCAGGACAAAGACCGGTCAGTCTCTCTCTGAAGCTGAATTAGCTCAAATGAATTTGAACGTCCCACCTGTAGCCAGCAGAGCCACCCGTGTTGATAAACCTCCAGCCCAGCGGCTCCAACGCCGATCACTAGCTGCTTTTTAATGTGCATCACCTGATGGAATACACGCTTCAGATTGATAACTCAGAAATGCATCCTGACTCAAATCTACTTGGGCCAGCCATTGATGAACTTACAGCCGGTCCAAATTTTGTGTGAAAGTCATTAATGACCTCGAGAGGCACGTCAACATCATCTGTGGGAAAAAAAACTAACAAACTCACACAACTTCCATAACTTGGAAACTGGTCTGTGACTTCAAACATTGTTTTCTTGGAGCTTACATGATGCCAGCAGCTCCAGTTTTCCATCTTGGCCCTGAACTTCAGACCTGTGAGACAGACTGTGCAACTAACTCAATCTCATTTTACACGCAAACTGCAAGACGATGATTGTTTACCACCAACCTGCAACCAGCATCTGCTCCTCCTGACACACCATCTCCTCCAGATGCTGCCTCAGCATATTCCACTGCATGCCATGACAGCGCTTATTAATCTACAGCAGTACTTCAGGGTTTATTGAGCGATGCATGGCCTTTAACAAACAAATACCTCACCTCTCACAATCTCATGTCCATAGAACAGCTTGGAGCCAGGGACTTTACTGCCATCAGCGACATTCACAACTGCAGAGCACAAACAGCACAGACAAAAATACAGAAATCACCAAACTGTGCTTTTCTCAAGATTAAATGCCCTCACTAAAGCCAATCAAACCAAGGTAAAGTCATTGAATTTGTTTGAATTCACAGTTTCAAGTTTCAAGAACCTATTTTCAATTTAAATTCCAAGGGACAAAAGGAAATGTATCATCTATAAACAGGCCGAAATTTCCTAATGGAAAAATCAACAAGCAATGTAGTTATTGCGCTTCAAGTCCCTCTTTAGGGTTATTGACGTAATGTGATGTGTGGAACATATGTGGAAGGCGTCGAGGAAATATCCACTTTACTCTAACCTTAACCTGATCCTCACTACTTACTCTGGCAACGCGATTTAACTCTAAAAATTAGCGTCTACAGCAGCAACAGTGTCGCCTGTTGGACACAACCGACTGAGTGTTTTCGCGGTTTACGGACATTAACGCAGACTTTTACACTATTGATCGACGGCAGCTGACCGCCATTTTACAGAAATCGCACATTTAGGGCCTTGCAACTTAAAGTGATTTACACCACCACAGCTGCTGAGCCGCGTTGCCGATTTAGAGATAAACCCTTGTGGGAGTGAAAAACCGAACCTCAGTCAAAACCAGAATTTTGTCAGAGCTGACTTGCTGGGTGACGCCAACGACAGGTTCAATTCGAATTGATTCGTATAGCGCTAAATCACAACACAAGTTATTTCAAGGAGTTTGACCTGTCTCCAAATGCCCGCTCATAAGCTCCATGAATCGGAAATTGTCAACTGTGATTTATTTTAGGCTGCACGCAGGAGTTCTTGGGTGTTCATCCACATTCGGCGTTGAACTCAAGTTTACTAGCCGGCTAACATGGGCTATAATGGCACTAGCGAAGCAGCCCTCATTGGGGAGTGAGGTGGCTGGAAAACGTGCAAGAAAAGTGATATATTGAGTGATGTACGCATTTCTTTCCGAAACCTGATAACTCCACAATTCCACTTCGGGACAGAGGGTTACTATGTAAATTCAGTTATAACTACGACTGTGCCCGTCCCGGGTGTCAAAATGGGTGACAAACCGTCGGTTAAAACCAGAGATCTGTCGGGGTTGATTTGCTGGATGACGCCAATGATGCTGAATCCAGTTGACAGAGTCAGCTTGACCCGCTTTCCCCTCAGCGTCTCCATGAACCGCGAGCCGTCCAAGGTGCTCATATCGGGTTACACACTGGTGTTAAGAATCTGAATTATAAGAAGGGTCAGATTTATGCAAAAGAAAAAAGAAAAAAAGATTGGTCGCGCAACCACGTATATCAGCCGGCAAACTCCGCTAGTCGCACCTGTCAAGTCAAGTCGAGACAAGTGCAGAATTACAACATGTGACCTGTGATTGCTCCTGCGCACAGGAGCCGACTCCAAGAGCCAATCTGAGGTGAATCAGAAGACGCGACTCCCCCACTTTTTTTTCCCGGCTTACCTCTTGCTCACGCATTTGTTCTGATTGGTAGCCTGGCAACCAGGTGGGTAATCATATGCGAGAGTATAGGGCCATACCATTAAGTGAAAAAAGAGGTGGGGGGCGGCCTAGTGGTGACGACAGACAGTAAGGGTATGCGGTACTGCATATTTTGGTATGATCGGATACCAAGAAATTACTAGTCAGTGTCGCCGATACCAAAACCAATACCCAGAAAATAAGGTGGATGCATCGTTGACATGTTGCATGTCAAATAATTTTCATGACATTTTTAGTGGCATTTCCTTTTTTTATCATCAGATAGTTAAAGCCCTTTGCCAATGACCTCTACCTCTAGACTTGGGGTCTTGCATTGGGGCCAGGGGGTGGCCCCTCTCTCCGTTTTTGTAGCTCTACGTTTTTTTTGGGATACTTTTTTATACATGTTTATATACCATAGATTTGCAGCGTTTCCACTACACCTGATTTGCTTTTGAGAAATCCCACGTTTTATTGTTGTCTCGTTTTTGGCTTCAAAATAGACCCTCCTCTTCCCTGGTGGTGTATCTCTACTGCATTTTCCGCACAACTGCAAAAAATAAGCTGAACCCATTGTAAAGGATCGCTCTCGGCAGGCTAGTATCGATTATATCCCGATTGGTATTGAATATTATCGATATTCATATGGCTCCGCCCACCACCAGCTATGAGCCATCTGATTGAACACACACATACACACACACGGAGGACCCCAGATCCGTCAGCCTGCGAGCCGGCACCTCATTCCTAACCGAGCTTTCTACAACTGTGTGGGCAATAACAAGGACCCTTTTCCGTGACAACATGCACCTTACACGACAAAGTCCGCGACGTAGCTACGCTTTCCAACCTCGCGTCACTCTCTCTCTCTCTCTCTCTCTCTCACTCTCTCTCTCTCTCTCTCAATATACAGTACATACAGTATGTATACAGATAGATTTTATATAGATATCTAAATTACATGTATCTATATTTTACATTTATATATACCATTTTTACATATAAACACATTCTATATCTATTTTATATCTATCATTTTTACACATAGCACCTACTGTATACAGTATATAGCACATATATCTCTGGCGAATAGGTAACGGATGTGACGCAGTTGGTCCGTGTTGCTATGGTTATTCCGCTAACGGCCCGAGGTGCTGAAAGGAGAAGCCGCATAGCAGACTTAGCCGTCTAAGTTGCATGTTCTCATGTAAAAGGGTCCCTGTTACTGCTCGTACAGTTGTGGATAGTGCGGAGAGAAATTTAGTGTCGGCTCGCAGGCTACAGAAAATATCAGTGTGAGGATTTATCCGGGCGGCTTGTTACCGCTGAATGCGCTAGTTTGGCAGTATTGTTCGTCAAGTTACGCTAACATATGAAACTACAAATGATGCTAAACAAAGATCCATTCAGATGCCGATGAGTCGTCTCCTCTTTGGGAGCTGAGCTACAAGAGACAGCTCTCTGAAAAGCATAATAATGGTCATTTTACAGACCCACTGTACAATGAGGTGATTCCCTCAGGCACCCCTCGTTATTCCCAGTGCTACTCTGGAATTATCAACCCAGAATGCGGCCTAGCGTCAAACCACGCTGCTCTTTGCGTTGCATCCGAGATGGTGTTTAAAATGTACACGGGCTGCGGGCCAAAAGTTACAATAAACATCGCCATCGGACACAGGCAACACTGATGTCACAGAACATCCCGTCAGCCATTATGTAAACATACCATTAGGAAATTTCCATAATGGCTGTGAAGTCCGACTTTCCACCGCCAAACTGGAGTCAGCGGTCATACTCAACTGTATATGGGAGCCATGATCTCTATTATTATTTTTGTGATGTATGAAGATAGCACAATCCTTAAGTCCACTTTAAAGCTTTAAATTTTAGATAAAAATGTCACAGTGGGGCTATGATGTGCAGTGTGAGGTCAAGAGGCGTCTTCCTGAAACAAAGGAGCGCTGGGCTGTCATTTGGTAGAGCAGGTAGAAATACGGATTATTGTATCATCAGTGAGGTCTCTGTCACTTCAGAACACATTCCACGCCATCCACACACGTAGGTAATTTTGCGTTTTCAGTTAAGATCACTGACAGCCTGTCGCATCTCAACAGAGCCCCTCATTGGAGAGAACATAAATCCAACTGTTTGGAGGGGGGCAGAGCTGGCCTTTGTTACACAAGGTCCACATTAGAGTATCCCCTCCACACTAAACACACAAGAAGAAAAAAAACAATGCTTCGCCGGATGTACAAAGCCTGTTTGCTTATGAAAATAACACACAAACTGTCCGGGCAAATGTCTCGGGCAATTTGCTGACGTGAGGACACAAAAAAAACTAACAGACCTTCAAAGCAATACTAACAGAACAAATCATCAAATAAACTGTGCAGCACAGGGAAAAACATGTCATGCCTGGGTGCTTGGAGATGTTAATGGATACTAAAAAGACAGAATAAAACTCTAGAGGGCCCTCTAGTGGTCAACAAGTGGCCCAGCACGGGCCAACGTGACAAAAACTAACGTGTCCCCAGGGGAGATCTAGTGCCAAACAAAGGGCTGCCATGGATGTGTGGCTCCTTTAATATACTTATTACATACCTTTATGTTACTGTTATTGTTTGTAACGCGACAATATGGCCTTCTTCGATGATTGTGTCTGTTCCCCTGTTGTTTTCCCTCAATCTCAACATCCTCAACATTAACATAAGTAGCAGTTCAGCAGTTTGGTGGAACGCCTCACTTTGTGTGTGTGTGCGTGTGTGTTGTATTTTCTGCTTGTTTTGCTGAGAGCAGCGCATTTCAATTAATAGCCAATGTTTCTCAAGCAGCCTTTCATAGTTGATTTGTCAGAAACACATTTGGGACTCGTCTGACATCTCATTACTACTGTTGGAGCAAGCACACACGCACTTGCACACTCACTCCCTTTATATTCCCCTTATCAGCTTTTCTGTTTGCAAACCAAGTCAGTCAGTGCAGGATTGTTGGCCCAAGGTTTGGCGGGCAGGACGCAGCACCAGGCACCACATCATACTGCAAACCTAAACAAGATGGCGTCATGTTCACCTTGTGTCAGCAGATTTGGACCCGGTGTTGACAGCAGCATGGCATCATGGGAGTTGGCTGACATGTCGTCTGGTGAGCAGCCACATGGGGGCAGACATTACCCCCGATTGGCGGGAAATGGAGGGACAAAGCAGACAAGCTGGACGATATCTTATCAGTCACTGCCACCTGCCAAAGCACAACATCTCCCTGCAGATTTCCCTTGTCGAACTGAAGAGTCTGCCTTGGTGTTAACTTTGGTTTTTGACGTTCTCTCGATCTTTGACGGCCAATTTCACAACACTCCCAATTCCGTTTGAATTAAATTGTTGATGTTTCCCCAGCAAACACACATAGCCTGCGAACCCCAACAACAGGAGAATCCTGTTTGGAACAATGCAAATGCACAGAAGTAGACAAAAAGTGTGAAGAGGGTGTAAGTTGTCTTTAAGTCACATAATGTCATGTAACTGGGTGGCGGCTATTCAGACGAGTGACATTAGAGCGTGCCTGTAAAACACCTGGATGGTCAGAGGGCCCACGTGCTAGCTTAGACGCTACAAGAGGATTTCTTTAATATACCTCTTAAATCCCAGTGTGTAATGGCTTCTCTGTGTTTATCTCATCTTCCCTCTTTAAGGAGCAGCGGGCTGCTCAGTCAGGTGCCCAGGGAGCAGTTGAATAGCAGAATTATATCACCTCCTGACTTATTGGCTCCAAATATTGTGCGCCTGTGTTTTTTGTGTCACTTTTCAGGGCAGTAAAAGCTGCTCGTGATGCTGCCACATGAGCTGCGTGCAAATATTACTAATATAATACTGGGGCTAAAATGTATCATGTCCATTCGTTTTTGCTACTGCTGGTGGTTTTGTCGTTTTTAAATGAAAATTTTTTGTTTTCATTTCCATCTGTGGCGTAATGTTGGTGTGTGTCCTGTTGGAGCTTTGATGGAAACTCCAACCACTCTTCATTGATGAGTAATGACCAAGCTTCTCCTCTGTCACACACTTTTGAGAAAAGTGTCCCAAAGACGAGACAGTCTTATCTCACACTGTCCTCAGATCACAACATGTTTAAAAAAAAAAAAAAAAAACTCCCCTCGAACCCCTCCTAAGTCTAAAAATATGACATTGCGCACTGAAACTGAGAAGACTGATGACAGGAAAACCAACCTGCTCCTCCTTATCAGAAAATTGCCTCCAGAAGCCTGCAGGCAGCCACGCTAAATGCAGAGAGAGGACATAATTATAACTACAGTAATTGTCCCCTCATTTCGTACCTTCTGCATGTCTTTGTCCTCCTGCTCACATATTAGGGCAGGATGCAAAGCTGCAGTGTGTGTGTGTGTGTATGTGATGGGACTTTTTTCCCCCCAAACATTCTAATGGCACTTTTTCACGTATCCTTGACTTTCCCTCCTCCTGTCCTCTGTCTCATGTCATGCCATGTCTCCCCATCTTGTTGATTTCACAACAACACAACTCTCATCTCTACATTGATGCCTCTCAACAGTATGTCAACTCACACACACACACACACACTGAGACAATCTGTGTACATTTCTCCACCCGAGGAATGACTTTCCGAGCGAAACAAACCAATCCACGGAGATGATGACTGATGAGTTCCCACAGCTGGTCCGTGTGCGCCACCACCAGCCGCAGCAGCAACAGCAGCAGCAGCAGTTGCGGCCGCCCACTCGGATCCACGCTGCGTGAATCTCCACTGTGTGTGTGTGCGTGTGTGCGTGTGTCATCTCCACTGAGGAGTCACATTCAGAATGCAGCCGAGCGCAGAGGAGCGGCCACGGGGCTGAGATGCACCCGTCCAGGAGGACCCAGATGGACAGTTTGGTGCAGCCGTTGGTGGCACAGTACCTCGCCATGGGGTGCCAGGGGGACCGGGGCGGCCCGGCGGAGGACAAGGGCAAAGAAGACGGGTGAGTTTTTCTCAGTTTTCTTTTCTTTAGCATTATCTACCCGCAGAAACTTGTCCAAGTCCTCCGCTGCCGGTGTCGGTAATGTGTCTTGTGTCTGCGGTTGTTAAATGAGTTGTTTGTCCGCGTAAAAGCGCCGATCTGTGAGATTTACGCACCGAAAGCCAAAACTTTCGGGGGGGGACAACGTCCACCGCGCAGTTTCCCGTCACGCCGGTGACGCGCCGCTCTTTGTCGCTCTCTTTTTCGTCCTTTTCAAATTCACACACGCTCGTACCAAAGTCCCTCTTGTTTATTGGTCACTCAGCGGCTTCTTCTGGATATCCGCAATCAACTGGTATTTCCTCCTTTACGGGAAGGAAACCAGAACAATGCGCTGTGCCGTGCCAGGTGTTTTTATTCCGGGCCCCCGCCCCACCTCACACGCCTTTGCACAATAGAATTAATAAAAACAGACACTTTGTCATAAAATATATCTTCTGTCAGGAATATTCTGTGTGTGTGTGTGTGTGTTGTACCATCACACAAACCCTCCTGCTCCTCCTCCTCTGCCTCCTCCTCCTCCTCCTCAACTCTTATCTCAAGGAGAGTGACTCCAGGCTGCAGTTCTAGGTCCAGAGTTTCTCCTCCCAGACGTCCTCCCAGGTTCCACAGACCCACTCCGGCCCTGACGACCCCCGGAAAGGCCCCGATGTCCCTGGGAGGGCTCAGCAAAGGAGCCAGCTGGGAGGAGCTGATCCAGGCCTGCCTGCAGTCCTTTGGTGAGTCCACACACTCTGCACATCTCCGCTTTTCTGCCACTCCTCTCCAAACAGCTGCTGGAGGGAGCCGAGGGGCTCTGTTGCATAATTCTCTGATGATTTAGACACCGTGTCATTGAATTCTTTAATCTCTCTATCAAGCCCAGGCAGGCCTGTGTGGGCACACTCACTCACACGCGCGTGCGCGCGCGTACACACACACACAAACACACACAGCTACAAGGAGTTTTAAAGTAAATGAGTTCCCCATTAGCGTAGATTAAAACATAATATTGCACAATATGTGTGGCAAGGGAGATTTTCTGCCTCTGCATTTACTCTGTAGGCAGGCATGTACCGATGACGACCTTGTTTTGTTTGCACAGACAGATGTTCCATTTTGTGTCGCGGTTTCTTTTTAAATTTTACATTTTGTACAAGAGAAAGGACCTTGGTGATTGGTGAGCCTCTGCTGGGCCATGTAAGTGAAGATCAGGGGCTTCATCAAGTTGTCTGGAGTGCTCTCAGAGTTATGGTGATTGTGCCTGTGAAGAGAGAAGCTTTCAAATTGCCGTTGCCTGGATACATAAATGGAGTGAGAGCTATGAAGAGGTGTTACAATGGGCTGAACATAAAATGGCACCCCATAACTACATTTATCTGTGCTGAGGTAACAGTCTGATGATAACAGCCTGCAAACGAATAGGGATCTATGCGTAATCCTGATCAAATCATTGTTAAAGAAAGCGGACGAGCTCAAAACGATGCGTTCCAGGATGCTCACTGAACAACACTGCAGCTTGCCGCCGCCATGCCAAGCAGGTTGAGATGCTGTCTGAGCGTGCTCCAGCTAGCAAGCTTCTGCGCAGTGCATATACAGTACAGTGGGCTCGTCCCTCTCCTCCTCCTCCTCCTCCTCCACCGATAAACATTGAGCCCCCACATCACAGCCGGACCCCCGAGGTGTCGGAGTCCTGTCACCTTTTCAAATGTGACGCCACACGTAAGAGCTATTTGAAGGAACAGCAGCAGAATGGCAGTTTCAGAATGGGTAAGCGCCAAAAGGTCAAACACCCCCCTCGCCTAGCCACCATGCCCCTCGGCACCCCTCTGGGCCCCGCCCCCACCTGGACAGTGATCCTCAGATGTAGAGTAGCTTTGAAAAGCAGAATCCCAGGAGGTTGGGATCAATAGCTGTGATGGGAGGCAGCTCAGTCGCTGCTATAGCACAGGGTTGCGGGTTCAATCCCCAAACTCCTCCCCGCAAAGGGACCAAGGTGAAAGTGTGGCAAGGCAAAATGCCAAAGCGTTAAACTCTCCCCAGGCACCACACTGTGCGGCTCAGTGCTGCTCAAATAATTAGGTTGGTTCAACTTCCCTCAGGATTAATTAATGATGTGAAAATAAAAAGAAATCTAGACCTCTTGCGCAGTACGCTACGATGCCTTGATACTTCAAGGCAGTGGCAGTTATCCTCAGAGAATTTTGTTTAGGCTGCAGTCGACTAATCGCCTGCCTCCATCTTGACTTGGATTCCTTTCAAAAACAAAGACGCCATCCATTCTGATATCCTCTGTCAAAACAAGGAAAGGAGGCAAGCGGGTTCGAAGCGGGGCTGATAAACACCCCAGATAACCCCGCAACGCCGGCAGCGCCGCGCCTTCCGCCGTGTTTGTTGCCTACACATTACGCTGCTGTTGCACGGGAGCAGCGTTCCTAATTTTCCAGCCGGCAATAGACAGCGGTCTGGAGGGGATTTCCTGCGTGATTAACCCGATGCGACACAGGTTAGCGGTTGGAAAGTTGTGAAAAGCGATGGAGCAATTGTTTGCCTTCATGGAGAGTGGAAGCTTCTGGCCACACGTGTTGTCCGACGTCATGTTTGGTTGTTCGGCAACAGATTGTTTACTGCTAATTTGCAATGTAAAAGTTGAATGAAGAGGAATACGAGGACGAAGCAGGGTGAGAGACTCTTTGCATGTTTTTGTGTTTCCTCTCTCATCCCATCTGTCTGTTGATGATGATGAGTCTGAAGGGTATTTTCCTTTTCTTACCATTGCGAAACGGAGGTAAAAATACTGTCTTGACAGGTTAGGTCACTGGGCTCCTGTGGGTTATGGCTACACTGTGACTTATTGTGTGTGTGTGTTACAAACAGAAACACACACCATGCAGGATATAAGTGCGGGATTAGTCAGCTGCCAGAGTGGCCTCGCCAGTTATAGATAACAGAAGATTAGAGAAGACGTTGCCATGGCGTCAGAGGTATTTCCAAGGTGATACGGTTTTAAAAACAAGGCCAGGTAGACGCAGACTTTAATGTCCTTGATGGTGTGCAGACGCTGCCAGCAGTGACTCACTGATGTTACTGTGACAGAGTGGCAGAGCACGTTGCTTTATTCTCTGGAGGCAGCCAGAGTGTCACAACAAGCATAATATTGTTCCAAGCCTCAGTTAAACACGGTTCCTCTCTCAGCAAACCACACATTCACTCAACTCGCTGTGGCGGAGCGTTTCCTGGCGTCAGGGGTTTGAAATCGGAGGTTTAGACTCTCGTTTCCGTGTTCGTACTCGGCCCGGTGCTCAGCTGACACCGCCGCCCACTCTTGGCCTTGGGATCCCGTGATGTCACTCGCAGCATAGACACATACTGTATGATCTAGATAGGAGGGGTGGTCTGATCACTCAGAGGAAGTGAGACATGTGTGCAGGATGCCACCCGCAGAGTCTCTCTCTCCTCTCTCTCTCTCTCTCACACACACACACACACACACATACAGCACAGACAACATAACGCGGACACAACAGAATGTATAGCATACATTTGCTGTTGATGGGGTGGACTACCGCTGTGTTAAATTGGCACACATGTCAAGTTAGCACTCATTTTCTAACTCAAGTTCACCCTTCAATTCAGTCAACAGTGTATTCTTAGATCATTTTGAACAGGTATTTATTTATTTCCGTCATCCTTTCAAATGAAATTGCGCCTGTGACAAAACATGTTGTGGTTTCCATCTTTAAAAGCCTCACAAAAGGTGACTGTGTAGCATCAAACACAAATTTGAGCCGATGAAGTATGATGACGCAAAAAAAGCTTGTCACGTTTTGTTGGGAACCAGGCTGATGAAACTAAATCGTAAAGTTTCACAGGCCCGGTTCCCAACGAAAGGAGCGATTTGGTTTTGTGTTATGGTGAATGTGGGCTTGACGCTGCTGCTCGACGGTCACGTAGCACCTCCGGCTGACTGATTCTTGTGCATCTGTGCTTGCAGACGCTGACGGGCGCCTGTGTGGGAGCAGCCACGTGTTGAACGTCACCTTGACCATGCACCGTCTGCTCATCTCCTCCAGCGACCTGCTGGACAAACTCGGCGCTCTATATCCTTTTGGCGGAGAGTCGACGCAGCCAACGCGGCCAGATGACTCACTCGCAGCATGAGGGGCTCGGCCAAAAACACAACGCGGGGATCAGCTCGGCAGTTCTGCTGCGAGCTGCTTCGCTTTGGTTGTCAAGAGCAACAGGCAATCAAGCTGCTGCCGCACGGCGCCGCGCGATGTAGCTCGCCGCAGCCGTCTGTGCAAAGCCGAGAGGCAGCGCGTGTTCACTCCCGCTGCCAGTCAAATCGGAGCCCAGCCGCCCGCCATCGCCTCGCGTTCAGTGGCGTTTTGGCGAATTCGCTGTACTTTGCGTGTTAAGGGGACGGGGGAAAAAAATAAGTGACTTCTGTAATCCGCGCTGCCATTCAGGAAACAGCAGTGGCGTCATGACGCCTCTCAGAGGAGCTCACCGGCCTGGCCAGGAGCCTCTGGGTCTCAGGTGTTAATTACCTCTGGCGCTCTCTCTCGCTCTCTCTCTCTCACACACACACACAGACACACAGGCCTGCTTTCACACAGGAGTCTCCTTCAGCTATATATAAACACTGACCCCTCCGCCACCTAAAGAGGCACCTATTCTCTCAAACCCACGTCAGACGTTAGCACCC
>OMPJ01039761.1:33894-61639 GCA_900312935.1 Carapus acus | reverse complement strand
GGTTATGCAAACCAATTGTTTCAGCAGCTGTCGCAGTGGCTGGTCTCAGACGATCTTGGAGGTGAACCTGCTGGATGTGGAGGTCCTGGGCTGGTGTGGTTACACGTAATCTGCGGTTGTGAGGCCGGTTGGATGCACTGCCATATTTTCTGAAACGCCTTTGGAGACGGCTTATGGTGGGGAAATGAACATTCAATGCACGAGCAACAGACCTGTTTGACATTCCTGCTGTCAGTGCGCCAATTGCACGCTCCCTCAATGCTTGTGGCATCTGTGGCTTTTTGCTGTGAGACAAAACTGCACATTTCAGGGTGGCCTTGTACTGTGGATAGTCTATGGCACACCTGTGCACTAATCATGAAGTCAGATCAGCATCTTGATGTGGCACACCAATGAGGTGGGATGGATTATCTCAGCAAAGCAGAAGTGCTCACTATCACACATTTAGACAGATTTGTGAACAATGTTTGAGAGGAATGGTTATATTGTGTATCTGGAATGAATTTTAGATCTTTAAGTCCATCTCATGAAAAATGGGAGCAAAAACAACAGTGTTGCGTTTATATTTTTGTTGAGTGTACTTTGACTCACAGTGTCTGAATTCAGCCCTCTCACAGTCTTATAGAATATTCTTCATATGGTCATTGCCACTAGAGCTCTTATTTCTGCACGTGACCGTCTCTGCTCCTTGGTCTGCCATTTTCGTTATGTTTGAAAAAATGTTCTGAAGGTTTTCCAGTATGTTTTTTCAGCCCTATATGGCTTCGAAACAGCTCTGTTGAAAGTATTTAATGACATCTTTTTTTGTCATGGACACAGGTCAATTCGTTGTTTTTGAGCTCTCAGATTTCACCGACGAATTTGACATGGCAGACCATGCTTACTTCCCATGGACTGGCAGACTTAAAAACTATTTCGTCCCACTTGCCACTGAGCTGTTCAACTCATCATCCGGGGAAAGGGGGTGTAACGGGTCATGGGAAGTAACAGTAGCGCATCAATCTCAATTTCATGAAAACATAGTGCTGTACATGGTCTAACTTATCTCTGTGCAATGCTGAAATATCAAATAAACAGACCCTTTCCAAAAAAATTGGAATATCATGGAAAACTTTTTTTTTCCATAATTTCATTCAAAAAGTAAAACTTTGATCAATTACAGATTTAGGACCCACAATGCCAACAATTTCAAGTATTCATTTGTGAATTTTGACATAATTTGGGATTCCAGCTCATAAAACCCATGAAAACAGGAATTCAAAAAATTACACCACTGAAATAAGCAGCTAAAAGTTTGCTGGGCATGAATGTTTTAAACTGACTGTCAAACACTAATCATCTACATAACTCAAAGCATCTGCCCAGGTTTCCCAGTCATTCATTCATTCATTCATTCATTCGTTCATTCATTTTCATACCCATTTCTTACCCATTGATGTCACGGGAGTCTGTTGGAGCCTATCCCTGCACTCTCTGGGCGAGAGGCAGGGAGGCAGCCCGGACAGGTCGCCAGCCTATCGCAGGTTTCCAAAGGTGTCATTAAATTGCTTCACTTTGGTTCAGTTGTCTCAGTTCAGTTCAATATGGGATAGTCTGCAGACTTAACAACTGGTCAGGAGACCATCATTGATACCCTCCATTGGATGGATAAGCCACAAAAGTTCATAGCTAAGGAGGCTAGCTGTTTACCGAGAGCTGTGTCCAAGCATATCAATAGAAAGTCTGGGGGAAGGGCAAAATGTGGCAGGAGAGGATGCACCAGCCAAAGAGATGACCGTGGACTTCAGCGGATTATCAAACGGAGAAGATTCAAGAATCTGGCAGATGTCCAGAAAAAGTGGAATGAGGCGGGAGTCACAGCTTCAAAGACCACCACATTCAGATGCATCCGGGAGAAATGAGGGGCACCAGACCCCAAAACAAAGAAGAGCTGACATGAAGCATTAAGGCATCCTCGGCTTCCATTACTCCCAGGCAATGCCACAGGCTGAGTCCCACAATGCTATGGCACATCAAGGCAGTGATTATGACAAAGGGATTCCCAACCAGTATTGTAGATTGACATGTCATTTTAAAAGTAATATGTTTTGACTTATTTGATGCGGTCCTAATTTAGTTTTTTTTCCTGCAAAAACTGAGAAGTAAATTTCTTTGCAGGATTCAATTTTTTTTCGAATTCCTGTCTTCATTGGTTTTGTGAGATGGAGGCCCAAATGATGTGTGAATGAACAGATAGATACTGGAAATCATTTAGATTGTGAATCTTCAATATAACACTGGATTACAAAAAAACAAAATTGAAAGTTGTTGATGTTTTTTCAACTTCAGCACCATTGAATCCAAAAATTACATCAATTTTTCTCAATCAGGTCAGGATTTTACACCATTTTGATTTAGAAAAAACTAATCTTCTGACAAAATCGATATTACTATATTACTATAATATTACTTGATTTTTGTTCATATTTCTCATCCATGAAAGGTTCAAGGAGGGAAAGAAATCATTCTCTAGTAAAAACATATTATTCAAATGGAGGAATTTTCCTCACTAATGTCAGGATGTTCTCCAAAGACAGGTATTGGAATATCATCATAGTGAGCTGCGGGACGACGTGCTGATTCAAGATCAGGATACCTGAGGCTGCTCCAGTTTTTTCTGTTCATCTCAGTCACATCAATAGCACAGAAGTAGCAGTGAGTGACATGGTTTGTTGTCCAACCATGGGAGTTTCAAACCTAAGACAACTGTTCTTATGGGCAGCAGTGGCTCAGTCAGTAGGGGACCTTGCCAAGGGACTGGAGGTTCAAGTCCCGGTGACAACACAAGAGAGTGGAGGTTGGACTGGTGGCTGGACTGACTGCAGCTGGCCTCCTGAGCACTGCCAAGGTGCCCATGAGCAAGGCACTACACCCCCAACGAGCTCAGGGGTGCTTTCAGTATGGGCAGTCCCCTCACTCCTGGGACCCTCCGTACATGACATGGAGTGCATACTTCCATGTGTGTATTTGTAAGAGTTCAAACTGTGTTATTTCCTCCTCAGGGGCTAATTAACTTTACAATACAATACAATTTAATTTGTATAGCGCAGAATCATAACAGGAGTTATCTTGTCAGTGTATCCTGTCTCCTTCTCTTCTCTTGCCTTCGGTCCACTGATGCAGATACTCAATACTTGACATGCATATGTGTGGCACCCAAGTTTTATTGTGGTTACCAAATTAAATACCTAAATGAGCATGGTAACTATGCTTTGTGAAACTTGCGACTAGATTCCTGTTCCTAGATTCCTGCCGCGGCAGCCGAGGCACACACCAGGTCATCTACCGACTTGCCAATCGGATTGTGGTTTTCGTTCAGACAAAGGGGCGAAGGCTCGACGCCTTCAGCACACGTCTGATCGTTCTTGATGCCACTTTGGAGGACGTGCGCAAGTATGTCTGCGGAGCCCTCGGAAAAAACAACATTCATCTCAGACGGAGAACCGTTGTGGTGTTAGAAGGCATCTGTCAACCTCCCTAACGGCAACATTTGCACTGGACATATTCAGGGAAGTGATGGGTGCAAAGGGGTAAATTTACAGTAAGTCGTTTTCAGGATCCGGGAATCTTTATTGTCATTACAACAATTCACATTGAATGACGAAAATACGATGGGTGTTATGTTCCGGCGCAAGTACAAGTACAAGGTGTTACAACCGCTATAAACAGTACAAACCGTTTTATGTCAATGTGCAAATATGGGCAATGGTCGAGTCACGCAGCAGCAGCCACTCCCTCTCATTCAAAGGATTCAAAGGATTCAAAGTTTTATTATTGTCATTTGCACAGTATAGAAACAAGTTTCCCCGCACAATGAAATTCTTACTTTGCTGCCCTGCACTGGACTGGATGCCGCGCTTAATGAAACATAAAAATAAGAAAGGAATAACAAATAAAGACAGACTGTTAGTGGTCGTAACATTCCCGGCATATAGGGGGGTGGGTTCCTTATTAGTGTGTGTGTTTGTGTGTGTGTGTGGGGGGGTCTCAGCTGTATAATAGTCTGATGGCTGTGGGAAAGAAGGAGTTCTTGAACCTTGTGGACCTGCATCTGACACTCTTGCATCTCCGGCCGGACGGGAGGAGTAAGAACAGTCCATGTTGCGGGTGTGTGGGGTCTTTGATGATGGAGGCAGTGTTCCTGTGGACTCTCTGATGGTAGATGCTCTGCAGAGAAGGCTGTGGTGTCCCAGTGATCTTAGATGCGGCCTTTACCACTCTCTGCAGGCTTTTGCGGTCCTTTGCAGTCAAGCTGCCGTACCACACGGTGATGCAGGTGGTGAGGACAGACTCAATCACGCAGCTGTAGAAGTTGCTGAGGATCTTAGGTGACATTCTGAATTTCCTCAGCCTCCTCAGAAAGTACAGCCGCTGTTGAGCCTTCTTCATCACCTGTGTGGTGTTCTGTGTCCAGGTGAGGTCATCACTTATATGGACCCCCAGGTATTTGAAGCTGCTCACCCTCTCCACTTCAAGATCTCGGATAAACAGTGGCCCATGAGGTCCCCTTTTCTTACTCATGTCCACTATCATCTCTTTCGTCTTGACTGTATTGAGGGTGAAGTTGTTGTCCTCACATCATTTCACCAAACTGTCCACCTCCCTCCTGTAGGTCGACTCGTCCCCGCCAGTGATGCATCCTATCACTGCGATGTCGTCTGCGAACTTCAGGATGGTGTTGTCAGGGTGGGAGGCGACACAGTCATGGGTGAACAGGGGTGTAGAGGATGGAGCTGAGGACACAGCCCTGTGGGGTCCCCATGTTCATAGTGATACTGGCCGAGGTCCTGTTCCCAATCCTGACAGTCACAATCCTTCCCGTCAGGAAGTGCTGGAGCCAGTCGCAGAGGGTGGGATGTAGTCCCAGATCAGCCAGTTTGTGGGTGAGTTTGTGGGGAACGACCGTGTTGAAGGCCGAGCTGTAATCAATAAAGAGAATCTTGACGTAGGAGTCTTTATTTTCCAGGTGGGACAGGGTGTTGTGGAGTGCGGCTGCAATAGCATCTGAAGTTGACCTATTGTGCCTGTGGGAATATTGCAGGGGGTCGGTGGTGCTTGGTATACTGCTCCGAATGTGGGCCAGTACGACTCTCTCAAAGCACTTCATGATGATTGGAGTGAGTGCTACTGGCCAGAAGTCATTCAGGCATGAATAGGCATGAATGGTGGTCGTTTTGTAACAGGTGGGGATGATGTGTTGGCTGAGGGACAAATTGAAAATGGATGTGAGAACATCAGCCAGCTCATTGGCACATGCTTTGAGGGCGCGTCCTGGTATATTGTCTGGCCCAGCAGCTTTCCTGGACCGGATACTCCTCAAGGCTATGAGTACCTGAGTGTGATGTCCAGCTTGTACTTTGCAGCTTTGTACTCAGCTGCATTTCCGGATCGGAAAGCAGCTGAGCAAGCACACAGCGAGCTCAGTTCATTGCTGTTCACCAAGGGCTTCTGGGTGGGAAACTTCCTGACTCATTTGGTGGGTATGATGTTCTCAACCCAGGTGCTGATGTACCCAGTCACATAGTCAGCATAGTCTCCTACGCTGACAGAAGAGTCATCCCGTGTGGCTGCAGCCAGGAAAACATCCCAGTCCGTTGTTGAAGAACAATCCCACAGGGTGCTCATCGCCTCTGGTGTCCAAAATTCAACCTGTCGGGTGACAGGGTTTGACCGTTTGAGACCTTGCCTGTAGGCCGGATACAGGAACAAGGAGACATAATCGGAGTCTCCAAAGTGGGGGCGGGGTATGGCTCGTAGCGCACCACATATATTGGTATAAGTCAAGTCAAGTCACTTTTATTTGTATCGCCCAATCTCACAAATTACAATTTGCCTCAGAGGGCTTTACACTCTGTACAGCAATACAACATCCTCTGTCCTTAGACCCTTGCATCGTATAAGGAAAAACTCCCAAAAAAGCCCTTTAACAGGGAGAAAAAGGAAGAAACCTCAGGGTTAGTAACAAAGGAGGGATCCCTCTCCCAGGACGGACAGACATGCAATCGATGTTGTGTACAGAGACATAGACAATATACAACAGTCATAACAAGTATTAAATATGATGTAGTTTTATAATGTAGCGAAGAGGACGCCAAGCAGCTTCCAGGATTCCACCGGGAGAAAGCCGGATCAGAGCCATGACCACCATCGCATTGACTACAGACTCCGGAACTAGCAGTGATAGATGAGGGAGCGGAGCATGTCAAAGAGGGGTGATGATGCAGTGGGGGATGCCTAGGACAAGAAAGACAGGGAGGAGAACAGGGAGAGAGACAGAGAAAAGGGAGAGGGGCACACAACTCGGGTGCTCATGAGCTTATGGAACAAAAAACAGAGGGTCAGAGAGAAGCAGGGGTTGAGCAATTGCAATGAACAACAACAAAAAATAGTAATCTGAGTAAAATCTCCTCGGCAGGATAGTATTGGTAAGCCCACTGAGACAGAAACCGACCCACCATACAGCAAATGGTACATAAAAAGTCAAATTCGGGAAACCAATTGTAAGTTAAGATAAAAAGATGAGTTTTTAGTTTTGATTTAAAGGTTTCAACAGACTCAGAGGATCTGATGTCAGCAGGGAGGTTATTCTATAAGTACGGGGCCCGATAGGAAAAGGCCCTGCCACCTGCAGACTTCTTATTGATTTTGGGTGGCCAGGATTGGTGTAATATGTTCGAATTTTCTTGTTTTAGTTAAGATTCTAGCTGCTGCGTTCTGAACCATCTGAAGACTTTTAGTACTGGCGCGAGGCAGACCAGAGAGCAGAACATTACAGTAATCCAATCTAGATGAAACAAATGCATGAATTAGAGTCTCTGCATCAGCCATGGATAGAAATGACCGAATTTTGGCTATATTACGTAAATGAAAGAAGGCAGCCTTTGTGGTTTCCTTAATGTGCTTATCAAAAGAAAGGGTGGGATCAAACATTACACCAAGATTTTTGGTAGCCACACTTTGCGAGATCACACAGTTGCCAAGAGTTATCATTATTTGATCAAACTGGTGTCTGTGTCTAGCAGGACCAACAACCAGCATCTCGGTTTCATCAGAGTTTAAAAGCAAGAAATTTTGTGCCATCCAATTTTTCACAGAGGCCAAGCAGATTTCTAATTTAGTAATCTGGGAATGATCATTTGCCCGAGCCCGAGCTACATGGGCATAAGTATAGCCAGGTGGGGAGGCTTCATTTAGGGGAAGAAAGACATTTGGTCTAAGTCATGTTTCACATAACCCAATCATGTCGAAACTGTGTTCGAGAATCAGATCATTCATTGGTAAAGCTTTGGTGGACAATGATCTGATATTTATGAAACCAAATTAGAAAATTTTCAAGCAATTATCGATGGTGGGCAGAGCTAGAGATCTATCGTATGAAGGGGTAGTAATTGGAATAAGACACCTTATGCTATTAGCTGGCAGTGTTGAAGGCCAGCGCTTTGGGTGGTGCGTTATCACACTTTTTATTTAAAATGCTTGGTTCACTCTACCGTAAGGTGCTTTGATGTACAATATACCATTATCAGTGGTAGGGATAGTTATTAGATTACTAGTATCCAAGAGTTTAGAGAAAGGGTGTTTTTGACCAAAAGGCCAGGGTACGGGGACAGTCTCAATGTTGCAGACCAAACCATCAATCTGATGATCTAAGCTGTGCAGGGTTTCCTGGCTAGACACATTAGCTACACTAGCTGACTCCACATCCGCACTAGTTTGTGACCTAAGCAGGCTCTCTATTCACCTGCGCCCTGCCGAATGATAAATCCCTAATGTCAAAGTAAGTTAAGACACCTGTCTATATTTCTAGACAAAAGGGCAGCGCCAACCCCAGTAGGATGAAGGCCGTCCGCCTTCAGCAGATGCGGGCGGCCCCAGAAAGAAGGCCAGTTATCCACAAAACTAAATCCCTGTTCACTACAATGACACGCCAGCCAGAGGTTCATTGAGCCTACAGTACGTCTCGTCATTACCCCTCACGGGTAAGGGACTGGAGACAACTAATCGATGCCGAGACATCTTCCTAGCCAGGTCTAAAGTCCTGACAAAACTAGCTTTTGTGACCTCTGACTTCTTACGTCGGACATTATTGGTGCCAACATGAATAACAATGTTCCTATAAGTAGTGAGGGGGTGTGCCTGGGTTCCCCGATTATCCCTCCGTGATGCCAGCACCCTAAGATTGTCCTCTATGTCGGAGACTCTGGCCCCGGGTAAACAATGAACCACGGCTGGCGACGCTAGTCTTACATTGCGGGTGATGGAGTCCCCTATTACTAGCGTGCGTTGTTTCACTCCGCTCACAGGAGCGGGAGAGGCAGGCTGGACTTTCGGGCTATCAACGGGGCTGGAGAGGGGCGAGAACAGATTTGCAGTCGTGACAGGCGACTGCAAACCAGGCCGCACAATCGGCGGCATAGTCCTGCGAGCCTTCCCGCACTGGCGAACAGGGATGAACTCTGCCGCATCTGCCGACGAGGCTACAGGCCTGCCGTCAGGCCCGGAACGTGCCCGGGGAAGTGCTCAAATCTATAATAACCCCAGACAAAACCTGCTCTAACTCACGGACACGTCTCTCTAATAGAGACACCCTGTCTGCCACTGCGGAACAGTCGACGCACGCCATTGTAGTAAAACGACGACGCTGCTTTCGACTGTGGATATGCGTTAATGTTAGCTGCTAAGCTAGGCTAACCTCGAGCTGATGGGCAGAGGCAACAAGGGATAAACCACAAGCAGTAATGCCATGTCAGATGAAAGCAGATAATCTAATATACTAAATGAACAAAGCGAAAGAGAGGACAGATATGGAATGGGAGCAGGACAGAGTAAAAACACGGTGACTATCTCACGCAACCGGAACCTGAAGTGACGTCCTCCGCAGGCAGTAGGCAGTAGGAGTACCTACCAGGAGTAGGAGTAGGAGTATACACGTGGTCCAGGGTGCTTTTGCCCCGGGTGGGAATATCCACGTGCTGGTGATACTTGGGGAGCACAGTCCGTAAATTGCACTGATTGAAGTCACCAGCTACAATAAAAACAGCATCGGGGTGTGCAGTTTCCGGTGCGCTGGTGACGTTGTGGAGTCTGCTGAGAGCCGCTGTGTAATTGACCGGGGGCTGCTGTGCGATCCCCCCAGTGCAGCGAGTGCGTGTCCAGCTGAACGGCAGAGTCCGGGACGTTTTGTTGAAGCCAGGTCTCGGAGAAGATGAGAGCGAAACATTCCCTTGTCTCCCTCTGCGACATGATTCTGGCTCGTAGTTCGTCCACCTTGTTCTCTAGGGACCGCACGTTCGTGACCAGGAGGCTCGGGAGCGGTGGTCTGCTCAGACGAGCCTTAAGCCTGGCATGGAGCCGGCCTCTCTTGCCGCGCTTGCGTCGCCGTCCCCACAGCGCTCCCCACGGGTCTGCATCCACCCGTTAGGCCAGTGTCTCATGGTGATGGCGACGGTGATGATGATTGCCGCCATCACCACTGCTGTTATTGTGTCCATGTGAGCGGATAAGCTCCGGCGGGACGTATCCCGTGAAGCCCGAGCTTCGCGGAGAGATGTCCAAAATATCCAAAAGTTCCTGTCTGCTGTATTACAGCATCGCCAGACAGGTGAAGGAAAAATAAGAAAAAAAAGGGAAAAGAGGGAAAAGCACTGTAAAAGATGGTGATAAGAAATAGATAAAAGTAAAAAAAGGCGGCATCCAGGTGCGGAGCGAGCTGATACGCCCGCCTCGAGGGTTGCCATGCTGCACTGGGTCAATCAGTGTTTTTTTTTCTTTTTTTCCCAGGCGACTGCACCTTCAGGCCAAGTATTGTTGCACCAATCATCTCGTACATCGCCCTTTTATAAAATGTGTCCGTGTAAAAATTGTGGCTATCTGGATATAATATCCATTATTTCACAAATGTATTATTTGTGCAGACGCCACGGCAGATGCCACAGTTCTCTGTGGGTGCTTCCGCTTCACCGTGGCAGCTTCCTGTGGCAGCTTCCGGTTCACTGTGGCAGCTCCCAGTGGCAGCTTCCGGTTGCAGTGGCAGCTGAGGTAATTTCCACGGCATTTACCAAATTGCCAACCACTTTTATGAATTCGATTTATACGTTGCCTATGAGAATAAATTCAGGGGGAGGGGAGTGTCCTTCTGTTTTGGTGTGGGGTGTGTTTTTTTTCTTACCGATGTGTTTAATAAAATAAACAATGACATAAGTGGTGTAACCAAAACTTGTCACAAAATAGCCCAATTCATCGATATAAGAGCACTAATTGTCATGGTCCATTTGTTTAATTTGTGAACGCTCCAGCCTCTGAGCATTTACATGCTATAGGCAGCTGCCGACAATTGCCACATGATAGTCTATTACTTATGATTTTGATACTCTCTCTCTCTCTCCCTCTCTCTGCGTGTCTTGCTATAGTCTATCGTTATCAGCTGCCTCTCATCAACGCATATTTTAGGCTATGCGTAGAGATATGGGCTATCTGGATACAATATCCATTATTTCACAAATGTATTATTTGTGCATATGCAGTCTTGATTCCTGATGCTGACATAGGGAACAGGCTTGTAGTGAGTGCAAGTAAGTCCCCGACGCCCCTTCTTATGCCTGTTTTATTCCCCCGTTTCATCTACCAGTCTCAACATCACAGCTACGCCCCTTCTTATGCCTGTTTTATTCCCCCGTTTCATCTACCAGTCTCAACATCACAGCTATGAGGACGCTATTAAGCTTTGTGTTGCCCACTGTTTCTAATTATGTATCAGCTTTCTCAAACTTTTTGCCATTTTTTGTAATTTTTCAGTCTTGTGATTTTTCAAACAGAAAAGTCAACTGCTTAGCGGGAGAATTGATTTTCATTTTCCCATCTATGTAGGTCCTCAAGCAGCTCGTCTTGTTCGGTTTTCTGCATTGAAAGGACAGCAGGAAGATTTAGTCTTCCATCAAATTGTGTTTGCGATTAAACAAACTGTATCAACACGTTGCAGATTTGTAGAGTGGAGTTTTGCGGTCAGATTTTGGATTTTTGCTTAGCATCACCTTGTTCCGTTGATTTCATGGATCATTCAAAGGACTTTTTCCAAGTCTGGAATAATTTCAAATCTTGTGAAACCAAATAAAGTTAATACGTTTCTCTGTTGGCTACTGTTTATTCTTGGTTTTTCAATGAAATATGTTTGTACTGAGTTCTGGTTAGAGGTTTGAATTGTTTTCGATTAAATTATCTATTAATTTCATTGTTTGTGAGGCGTCGGCTCTGCTACACAGAGCTGTCTTACATCATCTTAAATCAGTAAGAGCATTTCATCAATCCAGAGGCATTTTAGAGCCTCTGCTCCAGTGATGAACTTTAACAATTACAGTTTAACATTTATACAAACAAGGTTTAAACAAACTTTAAACTCTTCTCATGAACAACTTGACTCAGCAAGCAAATAGAGCAAATGAAAGTTTACAATGATGGAATCGTATTTTAAGTAAAGGACTGGCTATTAAATATTTCACAGTTTGATGTTGGGTTTGCATTAGTTTTTTAGCATGAGTTTTTCCACCTATTTTCATTTTGTTTACTTTACAACTGTGACTTTATAACTACTGCCAGAGTCCCTATTAAGCGACTAACACAGTTTCGATACAGTGTTTGTCTAGTGTGTCAATCAAGCTCCTTGAGGCATCATCTTCCCATCACTACTGTGAAATAGGGGAGACTGAGACTTGTTAACACTTTTTCCACTCTTGTGTATTTCTTGGAATCAATACATTACATTAAAAAGATAGGTGTACCAGATGAAAGACCAATGTCTCAAGTAGGTATTTTGTATTCAAGTCATTTTAATATCGCATGTCAGTGCAAAGTTACCGGCAATCCAAAGAAGAGTGTGCACTTGTGACACGTTACCCCAAGAAGATGTCACGCTGGATTTTCCAACAAATTAAACAAGGACAAATGTTATGGTTGTTATTTTTCTTGAATATGAACACTGAGGTCCACTGAAAATCATAGCACTTGAAAAATTTATTGAATATGTCCATTGAACGAATTGAACTGTGAGAGTTTTTCATGCATTTTCCTCTGTAGGCTCAGAACCTTAAATCTGAGCCATTGTGACTAAAGGTCAGATTCAATGTGGTGTAAATAGCCAAGAATCAATCCTGTATCTTCTAATTATCCAAGGATAATTTGTGCATCTCTTGCACTCTCTTGTACTGACCTCTCTCTGGGAGAAAGTCTCAGTTGCTTGAATGACGAGCAAATGCAAAAAATGACAAAATAACTGGGCCCCATCAGATTTTCCAGGTGTAGTAAAAGGCCCACCGGCCTGCCTGTCATGAAGTGAGATTCGCGGGTCACGATTGGTTCTAAAATTTGACCAAGGGGCTAGGCCAGAAGTATTTAGATGGAGTATTTGGGCCAGTATATACTGCAGTGTTGCATGTAGTGTGCAAACCTCACAGCACAGTAAGCACATACAAATAACATGTACAACCCAACTTACCAACAGTGTGCATTGAGGATTGTGCATTTCAAAATAGTCCTAATCCAGTTAGTATGTTTGTCTTAATCAATATGCAACATGGACGTTTACGTACTATATGGCACAATACTAGGCTGAGAAAATGTAAATTATATTTCATTTATTATAATAGTAATTATAATAGCACACACACTGTGATTTATCAAACCTGAAGATTGTATTAATACATTTCAATTGAATGTCCAAGGTTAAAGAAATCAACTTTTATTGAGTAAAGCTGAGTGGGATCACTTTCAGCATTCAAAACATATCATTACCCGAACAAATATTGAAACTCAATCATTTCTAATGTGTTGAAACCCGCAAAATTCTAGACAGATTGTCCTGACCACGCTCTACAAACTGACAACGGAGGCCTTCATTGTCACATGCAAACGTACCGGCATCGAATGCACAGAGAAAAACTGGATTAAATATCTTACCTGCAGCACAAAATGTTAATGAGGCCACTGTACTGCTGCTGTGCATTGATGCAAGTATTGCTCTTAATTAGAAGATGCACTTCCAGTTTCTCCTCTCGCATTTTTCTCTTCAGCGACTCTACCTCTGACTCTGAAGGCGCAGCAGGTAGAGAGAAAGAGAGGCTGGAGCGTTCACAAATTAAACAAGTCAGCCTTGACAATTAGTGCTCTGATTAGGCTATTTGTGACAAATAATGTTAACACCAATCGAATCATTGTTTACTTTATCAAACACATCGGTAAGAAAAAAAAACAAAAACACACCCAACACCAAAAAAAAAAAAAGGACACCTCCCACCCCTCGAATTTATCCGAATAGGTAACATATAAATTAAATACATAAACGTGGTTGGTAAGTAGGTAGATGCCGTGAAAATTGCCTCAGAGAGCCGTGAGCTGCCACCAAGAGCTGCGACAGCGAACCAGAGGCTGCCACAGCAGACCGTGGCAGGTGCCACGGCATCTGGCACCTACCAGCAGTAGTGCCACAACTGCATGTCGCTGCCACGATTTGCACACGAACAAAGTTTATAAAAGGATGACGTTCAAGATGATCGGTGCAACAACACTGAGGGCGCAGCCCTCTGTGGAAAAAAAGAAATGGAAAAACAAGCCTGACTGACTTGAATTTAATCTGATTTTGTTTGAAAGCTTGATGTGACACCAAAAGCGAAGAATCCACACACATGCACCAACATCTTACTCATTTCGAGCGTGGGCCCATTTCCTAACTGTGTCTCCCCACAGGCCATCACGATGTAGCGGATGGTTCCAGTGTTGGCGGATCCACGGTTCTTAAAGAGAAGCCGCAGTGCCCTCATCCAAGCCGCTCTCTTCACAGGTGGCACTCTCATACCTGGAGGTGTGAATGGAACTCTGCGTGCTTTACATGGCTCTATGTGCCTTTCGTGGTGGTATTACCTGGCATTACGTGCCGGGCGACCCGGGTGGGTTTTTTGGCACACTGAGCGCTGGCTTGCACGGGACAGCTCAGGTTGGCAGAGCAATCCGGTCCTGAGAGCGAGTGGCGGCTGCTGAGTGACTCGACCATTGCCTATATTTGCAAATTGACATAAAACGGTTTATACGGTTTGTTACCTTGTACAACACCTTGTACTTGTACTTGCGCGGGAACTCAGCACCCATCGTATTTTTGTTACACAATATGAACTGTTGTAATGACAATAAAGATTCCCGAATCCTGAACACGACATACTGTAAATTTACCCCTTTGCATCCATCACTCCCCTGAATATGTCCAGCACAAATGTTGCCGTCGGGGAGGTTGACTGATACCTTCTAACACCACAACGGTGCCCTGTCTGAGATGAATTTCGTTTATTTCGAGGGCTCCGCAGACATACGTGCCGATGTCCTCCAAAGTGGCATCAAGAACGGTCAGACGCGTGCTGAAGGCGTCGAGTGTCACGTTATATCGCCTCTTCATCTGACCGAAAACCACAATCCGGTAGATGTAGTCGGTAGATACAATCCGGTAGATGCAGTCGGTAGATGCCGTGGTATGTGCCTCGGCATCTTGTAGTAGCGTGTCAGCTGTCGTGGCAGCACCGGCAGGTGCCACGGCATCTGCCGGGAGCTGCATGAGATTTGTGGCATGCCACTGGAAGCTGCCACAACTAGATGTCGCTGCCACGATTTCCGCTTGCTGTCACTCGGATTTCATGCCATCGCCACATCCCAAATGTTGCTGGAGCCATAGATTGCGCCCACATCACAATAAAAGCACCATAACAGAATGAATTCAGTTACGTGAACAGGAAACAATTTCATTCAATCGAAGCATAAATAACATGCAACGCAAGTGTGTCTCTGTTTAACTTTGCTGCCCTCTGTCAGTGGGTACCTCCAAGCAGGAGATCTGTGCCACTGACACAGTATTACAGGGATTGTTTCTACAAAATATGTTCATTTGAGGGCTTTCGGGGTCATTTCATGCGAATGACCCCAAGCATGCAAAAGCTTGGCAGTTATGCAAAGGTGACATTTATCATCATCGACTGCGTACATGAGTGTGTGCGACCTGGTCTCCACATGTTTTGTCACTTTTAACAGACTTTTTGATACATTTTGATCGTTCGTATGATAGAAAATAGAACCTTTTAGTTAGTAAATGATGTCCTAGTAGTGAGAGAAAGGCAGTGCTGAGGCTATCATTCTCAACATTGACATGAATATTGATATCACCGACGATAATCACGTTATCTGTCCTGAGAACTTCACATGATAAAAACTCTGAAAACTCACCTAGAAACTCAAGAGTAAGGGCCCTTATTGCGGGACGGTAAGCTTTGGTGTACTGTATTTTCCAGGGTATATGTTTTTTTCATAGTTTGGTGCATCTTATGCTCAGATGTGACATATACGTGAAATTAAGTGAGGAGGAAAAATTCACTGGATTTAAGGAATTGGAGTGAGATCGAGGGTTTGGTAAACTTGTTAGCTCATGTTTTTCTCTATTCTATTGTTCTCATTATAACTCATCTTTCAAGATGACATGTCAGATCTTGGTCCCAGATTTAGTAAAACAAAATGCCTACCTGCGTCCAGCCTTGCTCTTGCTCCTGCCTTTGCAGCATATTGTGGCCACTTGCTACGTATTAATGTTGCAGGATAACTCGTGAATAATGTCCGCATCGGGAACAATGAGGAAACGCCGGGGAGCTATACTTTTCATACTTTTCATCTATTTTTGCTGTTTTGATAAGGGAAGTTTAGTCAGCAGTTATTAGTTTTGCCTGTTTTTGGACATGTCAGTTTCCTTCTATCAGAATCCTTTTTGTTGGTTGTTTTGGCCATGCCCCTCCCCGATGCCGACATGAATCATGCGCATTTGTGTTATTACATTAAAATACACATCAAAGATTGTGATCAACCTAACTTTGTATTTCTATGTTTCCCAAAGCGTGTCACAACTCTTTTGAAAGCCTTGTCCTTCCTCTGTCGCACCCAACACGTAAAGCGTTCCAACCGATCCTGTATGTCACTGTGTACCGGCCCCCGGGCCCTTACTCTGAGTTTCTAAGGGAGTTCTCAGAGTTCCTATCATCCGTAGTTATCAAGACAGAAAAGGTGATTGTAGTAGGAGATTTTAACATTCATATGGATGTCGAGACCGATAGCCTTCGAAATTCCTTTCTCTCATTGCTGGACTCTACCGGCTTCTCTCAAATGGTTACTAAACCCACCCATCACCTTAATCACACTCTCGACCTTGTTTTAACTCACGGCATTGACATCGAGAACCTTGTGGTCTTCCCTCATAATCCTGTTCTTTCAGACCTCTTCTTAGTAACCTTCGAATTCCGTCTGCATGATTACACACCTGCCACCAAAACAGTTATCTCCAGATGTTTATCAGACAGTGCCGTACCTAGGTTTAAAGAAGCCATCCCATCTGCACTTCGTTTTGTTCCAACAATGGCATCGTTGGATAGTTTAGGGAGTTTTACTCCCTCCATCATAGACCAGCTAGTTGATAATGCCACCAACTCATTGCGCACAACTCTGGACGGGGCTGCGCCCCTAATGAAGAAAACAATAAAACAGAAGGGACGGGCTCCATGGTACAATACCCAAACCTGTGAACTAAAGAAAACCTCACGTAAACTCGAAAGGATCTGGCGCACAACTAAATTGGATGATTCTCGCCTAGCCTGGTTGGACAGTCTGAGGACTTAGAGAAAGGCCCTCTGTAAAGCCAGAGCCGCCCACTACTCCACACTAATAGAGGTAAATAAAAATAATCCAAGGTTCCTTTTCAGCACCTTAGCCAAGCTGACTCAGAGTCATGAATCTACCGATCCATGTATCCCTGCTAATCTTAACAGTAATGACTTTATGACCTTCTTCAACGAGAAAATTCTAACAATAAGAGACAAAATTGATGCTCTGAGCCACGCAGACACAAATGTGCAGGATCTGGCCAGGGGCCCAGGACCCATACAACCTCGTCCATCCCTAGACTGCTTCTCCCCTGTCAGCCTCCCTGCATTAATCAAGATAATCTCCTCATCTTAATCAACAACCTTCCAACTAGCCTGCTCAAAGAAGTCCTTCCCTTATTAGGAACATCTATACTTAATATGATTAACATGCCTCTGTTAGCTGGCTACGTACCAGAGTCTTTCAAAGTTGCTGTAATTAAACCTCTTCATAAAAAGCCCACCCTTGATCCAGGGATCTTAGCTAACTACAAACCTATCTCTAACCTTTCTTTCCTCTCCAAGATCCTAGAGAAAGTTGTTGCTTAACAGTTATGCGATTACCTGCAGGGAAATAGTTTATTCGAACAGTTTCAGTCAGGTTTCAGAATACTTTACAGCACCAAGATGGCACTGATGAAGGTCACAAATGACCTCCTAACTGCTTCTGATAAAGGTCTCGCCTCTGTGCTTTTTCTACTGGATCTCAGTGCCGTATTTGACACCATTGACCATCAGATCCTTCTACACAGGCTAGAAGATCTGATTGGCATCAAAGGAACCGCCCGAAGCCGAGTCATATTTATCAGATAGAGTTCAGTTCGTACATGTTGGCGTCTCCTCTGAGCACACAAGGGTTAGACATGGAGTCCCGCAGGGCTCCGTACTTGGACCAATTCTGTTCACCCTATATATGCTACCTCTAGGTGGTATCATAAGAAAACATTCTACTAACTTACACTGCTATGCTGACGATACACAACTGTATTTCTCAGTGAAACCTGAGGAAACCAACCATCTTGCCAAACTCGAGGCTTGTCTTAGGAGGATAAAAGTGTGGATGACCCGTAACTTTCTGTTGCTCAACGCAGACAAAACTGAAGTTATTGTTGTTGGTCCAGAGCACCTCAGAAACTCTTTACATGATGACATTGCTACTCTGGATGGCCTTACCTTGACCTCCAGTACCACTGTAAAAAATTTAGGAGTCATCTTCGATCAAGACCTGTCACACCGAGCGACTTCCACCCCGGCACACCGGTTGAAAAAGGCTGCCCTAAACAGCCGATCGTGCCTTGTCATCCAACCAGAGCTCTTCGATCTGAAAGTGCTGGGTTATTAGTGATCCCCAAAATCAGCAAGAGTAGAATTGGCGGCAGGGCCTTTAGCTATCAGGCTCCTGTCCTGTGGAACCATCTTCCAGCTTCAGTCCGGGGGGCGGATACCCTCACTGCTTTTAAGAGTGGGCTAAAAACTTTCCTTTCCGATAAAGCCTATAGTTCGACAATACAGTAGACTAGAAACAGATAACAGACTGAGCACTCCTCTTCCCCTCTTCCTCCTCAATCTCCTTTCTCTCTCCGCCTTGCACCCATCCACCCTTTCCTGCAACCTTGTCTTGTAAATGCATGTTACTAATTGGGCTTCTTCCCCAAAGTGTTGTCTTGTGCTTTATTACCCTGTAGCCAGCAAGTAGAACACCACTAGTGATGACGGACCTCCGTACATCTGGGTCTTGCTCCTGGTGTGCATCCCTACACCTGTGCATCCCCACACCTGTGTCTGTCTCTCTCTGCCCCTCTATCTCTCTCTCCTTCCCTCTCTCTCCCAGCCCAACCGGTCAGGGCAGTTGACCACCCACCTGTAGCCTGGCCTTCCCGAGGTTTCTTCCCTTGAGGGGAGGTTTCTCCTCGCCACTGTTGCTAATGGGGGATGTCTTGGGTGTCTGTAGGTCCATCCCATAGCCCCTGACTGTTTACATGCTGAGGAGCACTACCTGCTCCATCCTGTAAAGCGCCTTGAGAAAACTCCTGTTATGATTTGGCGCTATACAAATTGAATTGAATTGAATTGAAATTGAATTGAATCTAAGATGAACTGATGTAAAGTGGAAGAGTGTTCTGTAGTCTGACGAGTCCATATTTCAAATTGTTTTTGGAAACTGTGGTCGTTGTGTCCCCAGGACCAAAGAGGAAAAGGACCATCCGGACTGTTATAGGCGCAAAGTTCAAAGGCCAGCATCTGTGATGGTATGGGGGTGTATTAATGCCCAAAGCATTGGACACTTACACATACATGAAGGCACCATCAATGCTGAGAGGTACATACTGTACAGGTTTTGGAGCAACATATGTTACCATCCAACGCAATGTCTTTTCCATGGACTCCCCTGCTTATTTCAGCATGACAATGCCAAGCCACATTCTGCACGTGTTACAACAGCATGGCTCCGTCGTAAAAGGGTGTGGGTGCCAGACTGGCCTGCCTGTAGTCCAGACCTGTCTGCCATTGAAAATGTGTGGCGCATTATGAAGCGTAAATACGACAACAGAGACCCCGGACTGTTAAGCTGTACAACAAGCAAGAATAGGGAGGAGTTCCACCTGAAAAGCGTCAAAAATTGGTCTCCTCAGTTCCCAAACGTTTACTGAGTGTCGTTAAAAGGAAAGGCGATGTAACACAGTGGTAAGAAGGCCCCTGTGCCAACTTTTTTGCAATGTGTTGCTGCCTTTAAATTCTAAGTTAATGATTATTTGCAAAAAAAAAAAAAAAAAAGTTTCACAGTTTGAACATTAAACATCTTGTCTTCGAAGTGTACTCAATTGAATACAGTATAAGTTGAAAAGGATTTAAAAATCTTTGTATTTTGTTTTTATCTTCGATTTACATAACGTGACAACTTCATTGGTTTTGGGTTTTGGATATGAACGAACACACACACACGTACATGAATGTAAATTGTTAATTTTCATTAGTTTTGTTTTGCAGCAGCAACATGTAAGCGGCTGCCTAGCTGATTGCTGACCTCACTTGTAAAATGAACTCTATCTGGCCATCTACAGCATTTGTCTGGTCAGGTGCCAGCATCTCATCCCCTTGGAATGAACACACCTGTTGCATTTACATTTCTGTAAAATAAAAAAACAAACCAAAACCAAAACAAACAAACAGGTTTTTATCTTTCATGAGACACTTGACCCTCTAAACTTATCAAGCAGGGAAAGGTGTTGAAGATGCCAAGACGTTTATATCTTAACCAGGGCAAATAAAATTTAGTTTGATATACATTTTATCTGCAACAATACAAGAACCGCACTTGATGACCATGTTGTGGTCACTTTGTGAGTTGACTGTGATTACTGCAATAAAATTCATCAGTTACCAATCATCAATAATGAATAATAAGAAATAAAGGTCATTGTTGGAAAGTGGAATGTAAGGCTGATGTTTAACTCCAAACATATAGTACCTATTATATAAAAAGTTGGTAAATTGGCAAAATTCATTCTAATTACTCACATACACTTGAGGCTGTAAATTACAGTCAGTTAAATGAAAAAATAGTAATAAAATGTTGTCACATAATCAAAGACAAGCAAACAACAATCTCCTTTAATTGCTTTATTTACAAGACAAAACATTAAATATTGAGTATGTCTGAATCTACTTCTATCCATTTCAATCTATAATCCAATAAAACAGAAAAATGCAAAGCCTGAATCACTTTCCAAGAGAGTCAAGTGTGGTCTCTATCATGAGCCGAGAATCTCACTATTCAGTCTGCTCCGGACTTGGGTGATCTCTGGAAAGTTAATACTTTCCCCTGCTTCAAAGTATGACAGTCTTGAGGTTACAAAATCACCCTACACCCTCTTTGGGACATTGGTGATGATCGGTTTTGGTCGGGTTTTGAAAATAAGCTTTCTTTTAATGATGGCTTCCACATGGTAGGAGGTAGATGATGTAATCTGCATATTTGTTTCCATGGAAGTATGAGTATTACTATATTCACTGCCATGGCTACTTTTGGAATCAAGTGTATGGTCGCTGTGCTTAGTGAGGATAGCAAAGGGTTTCTTCAGTGTGACTTGTCTCCCATACAGGATGTGATGTCCTACTATCAGCACTGGCTCGTCCTGATGGAGGGGTGAAGATTCATAAGAAGACTTCACATTATAATTTTGTAATGGCACAAAATACAGAAACAATTGTCAGTGTGTTTGATACCTTGCTGGTGAATAGCAAGTCCCCTAAAATGTTGCCCTCGAACCCAGAGTTGCGTCTGGACACCATCTCTCCCTGCAGCTCCACTAGGAGCCACTCAGGGGTACCGCTGCAATCCACGTGGCCACTAAATGCAGCAGGATACACACAAGAGGGACGTGCAGTCAGGAGAGGCAGAGCCTCATCTGTCCTCATGACAAATAATTTAAAAAAAAGATAACATAAAATGAAAATTAATACTGCATTTGTCTACTCATCTTTATGTATGACTAATTTCGAACATTGTTATAGTGAAAATCGCTGATTTCCTGACAGGAAATATGCAAATTCCCCTATATTTGAACCGGAAATTCCTGTTCAAACACTGGGGTGAAACGCAAGGTGCAGCAGCAACGGGCTTCACCTCACCTGTGAAAGAGCAGTCCTTCACAGACTGGGTTGACACAATCGACTGATGCGTGCGGGTGCCTGTATCTCTTCATGTCGCTAATAAAGCGTTTGCAGATACTGATGTATACCCTGATATTCCACAGTCTGGCTAATGTCTTCAACCATTGAAATTTTATGTTTGTAAGTAACATATTTTGTTTTGCTGATGGGACAAAAAACCGCAGTGAAAAGGCCCAGGGTTAGGCAGACAGTTCTCTGCCGCCCCGAGGGTGGCCTATGTGAGCCTACAGATGCTTGTTGCTGCTGCTGCTGTTCTGCACAGAGGCCAGGCGAGTCCAGTTCACACTAATGCTTAGCTGTTACTTCCTGTGTTTTGCTTCGTCTGACTGCCGTGTGCGCTGCGCTGCTGAGTGATTTACGTGGACTTCACGTGAACGCGCGTAACTTTCATCTTTTGAATCGCGGATCAGGGCCGGTCCGATCCGTTGAGCATGATCCGAACGAATCACGGATCACTCATGACCCGTTGCACCACTAAATAGCAAATTCAGTAAGCTACCCTTTTGGGTGTATATATTTGTAAACCTCACCGCACGTCACTGACACACAGGCACATGCAGGTCATTCCTTGCCATTTGAGCGTGCTCGTTACTACTACACCGTAAATTATGAGTTAATGGAGTATCCCCCTATGCTGTGATGGATTTTTTCGGACCCACGGAAATGCTGAAATACTGAAACATTGCATGCTGTAGCGCTCACTGATTGACCATTGCGCACTTACGATAGTAGTTCAATAAAGGTGACAGAAAATATGCTTGATCTAAGAGAGTTCGCCAATCTCGTCTCACCTTACAACAATTTGGACCATTATCTTGCTTTCTTTTTTCTTTCTTTGTTCTTTCTTTTTTTCCTTTCTTTTGAGGGAGTCGTGCGGCTGTGAGCGCAGAAGTCAAAACTGTTGACTATCTCCCGCGCCTCATCTTCCTCGAGCTTGACAGTGGTAGGCATACCCGCTTGGTGTGCAAGTCTGCCATCAACAGGGCTGGGAGTTAAGTTGCAGACATATGGAGATGTGCTCGAGAATAATACAAAAGAAATTTACATAATCAAAATATATTTGAAGACAACTGTAAGCAGGGTGGTCGGTAGTCAATATGACAACTACAACCATTATGACTATTAAGAGGGAGAAAATACACTATCCGGGGGGCAACCATTGTTGAAAAGATTTTGTCTTCCTGTGTGACGTCAATACTGTATATCCGCTTTCTTTCGTCATCGCGGTTCGAAGGTCAGTAACGTGGTAGCCGGCGTGGATGTGGGCCCTGGTCCTAGTGAACCTCTCCTCTTTTATCTCCACCGTTGAGCTACTATGGGTGAATTCCGGACTCACCGAGTTCGCTTTTTTGATTATGTTCCAAGCGCTATTGTCGCCATGGCTTTTAACAGCAGCAGGGACCTGCTGGCAATAGCGCGGGTTGATGGATCATTGGAAACGTTCAACTTCGCTGACAACTACCACCAAGAAAAGGTAATTTCACTCTCACATTGACCTCTACTCAAATGACTGGCATTTGAAAAAAGACATAAAAAGCCGCGTTCACTTATTTTCATTAGAATTGGGTATTGATAAAAATTTTACGATTCGATTCGATTATTGTGGTCTCCATTCGATTATCGATTCTACGCGATATTGATCTATATGCTCAGATTCGATTCAACAGGAAGAAGAAACACATAAATATTAGGTAGTACCTGTTGGCAGATTTTAATGATGTATTTCATGCCCTTAACAACATATGTGATCTGATACCTTCTTTACAGTACCTTTGAGCAATAATACTTCGTAAAATAAAACTTACACACGCCCATGACAGCTCACTTGTGCATATATAGTACAAAAGTCAAAACTTGACAATTCTGTCTCAAATTGAAAGGGGGAAATGCCTGTAACCGAAATAAATTTACTTGGTCCTGCACATTGTGATATCTCTCACCGTCATGTGTGTTAGAGTTGGTATCGCGTAGCATAGTTCAAGAGTCTGTAACATCTGCTCATAACCTTGATTTTCTATGACTGTAAGGTCGGAGGTCTTTGCGAATGAAAACGGCCACTGATTCTTATCTTTTGAACACGGACAGAGCTTGGTGGTAGATTGCAGATAAAAGCTCTGTCAAAATGGGTCTGTTACGGCTTGTAGATTCTACAACAATCCGCGGATAAAACTATAATGTAGAGCAGGGATGTCAAACTCAGTTGCATAGGGGGCCAAAATACAAAACACACTTGAGGTCACGGGCCGCACAGAAAAAACATCTACTGAACACACTAAAACTAAATGTTTTTTTAACATAAATATGAATGCAAACACACAGGAATATTATTCTGAAATAAATAAACCTAAACTTGATAAACTGGATAAAATTATCTTGCTCTCTATAAAAATGTATCCTGTCAAAAACAAAAAACTCAAATTCTAAATATCCCAAAAGATTTTACTTCCGATAAAAATTATCTTGTCAAAATTCTACAAATTCAGAATATGAACATGCTACAGAACAAAACAAAACCTGGACATACAAATAGAATTTATGCTTTTCAGCAAAAACAAATAACTAATCAAAACATTCAGTTTTCTTTGCTCTTATACTATTTTATCAGAGCTGGATGCTTGGCAATTTTTTTGGCAACAAGTATGTCTATGTTTGGTGTGACGTCCTGTGTTGAGATTCTCAGGATGGACTGCAGATGCTCATCAGTGAGACGACTCCTGTATGCTGTTTTGTTCGTCTTCATCACTGAGAACAGCTTCTCACACAGATATGTGCTACCGAACATGCACAAGGTTCGAGCCACATGTAGGAAGAGCTGGGGCATTTCTGCAGGAAAAGAGTGAATTAACTGTGCGGGCTCTGCAGTATAGTATTTTGCCTTGAAAATCCTATTACACTGCAGCACAATCGGCTCCATCCGAATGTGCACAGGTACAGTTTCCACGCCGACGGCAAATGGGTTGCAAAGCAACTCGAAATTCTTGTTTTGTTTTTAAAAAGTCACCAAAGCGCAGAGCGAACTCAGTGGTCAGTGCGCTCAGTTCCACTTTTCAATTTCCACTTTTCATCCCGCAAAACGGTAGTCTTTCCTTTACTGTCCATGAACTGACAATTTTTTGTTCTGTTGAGCTCAAAAACTCAGTTGAAAACTTTTCCCCGACTTAGCCAAGGCACCTCTGTATGATAAGGAATGTCGGCAAACTCTTAATCCATCTCCTGCATAGAAAACTGAAATTGCGCCGGTGATTTAAACCTTTAGTTTAGATAAAGTTTACGGTTTGCGTTACAGTGCTCATTACATGGTCCATCTTCAGGACTTTTCCACATAAACCTTCCTGGTGTATGATGCAGTGATATGCTGTTAACTTACCAGTACAGTTCTCCTCCTGTATTTTTACTCACTTCCTTCCCACTAGTCCACTTTTTTCACCGCACATAGCCGGTGGTCCAGCAGTTGTAAGTTCAATAAGTTTGTCCTGGGGCAGTGTCATGTCGGTTACACTTTGACACGCATTTTCAAAAATGTTTCTTCCAGTCGTTTTCCCACACATCGATTTAATGTCCGCTATTTCCTCTGTAACAGTCAAATTAGAGTCCACCCCACAGATGAAGATGGCTATCTGTGCAGTATCAGTCATGTACTGTCATTCTTTTACTCAACTGTGTTCTTAAATCAGTGGCCATCTCACAAACTTGATCAGCAATTGTATTTCTACTCGGCCTTGCATTTGCCAGCATCTGCTTTTTGTCTTAACACAAGACGTCGCACACCGTGATCATGCAGCTCTTCAGAAATTCTTTCTTGATAGATGGCAGGCCTACCTTGGCGATCTCCCCTGCCACGATAAAACTTGCTTTCACAGCAGCTTCACTTTGTGATTGTGCACGGGTAGAAAATGTTTGTTGAATTTTCAGATTCTTCTTCAGGCCCTGCATTCAGGTTTTTCAGGTTATCCAGATGTTTTGTCTCACAGTGCTGTCTTAGATTAAATTCTTTTAGTGCAGCCACATTAGCTCCACAAATGAGACAAACGGCTTTAATGGCAATGTCAGAAAACATGTACTAGACACGTAGCTAGACTTGATTGATGGCGGACGTTTTCGGCAAGGCTGCTGAAGCGCTGCATTATTGGATCTGTGGTTTATTTTTTATCAGCGCTTCATATCGCCAGACCATTAGTAATATTAATATAAAATGATCTCATGGGCCGGATATAATTGCATACCGGGCCGGATGTGGCCCACGGGCCTTGAGTTTGACACATATGATGTAGAGCAGGGGTCCCCAAACTTTTTCCAATGAAGGCCACATAACTTTTCTCTTCTCTGATGGGGGACCAGAGTCAGTTTGTAACAGAAAAAATGAGATGATTGCAGAGGTGCTGAAATGTAAACGGTTGTTTTCCCAGGAGCCACATAACCAAATGAGCAGAAGCAGACCTTGAGATGCCTCGCTGGGAGTGCAACCTTGAGTCAAGATAAGATAAGGAGCCCGTAGTGTGTGAAACAGAGCAAAATGTACAATTTCGAGACAGGGAAATCACAAATCAGAAATACAGACTTTTACATACATACAAGGCTTTTACAATACAGAAACTGGAGCTGTTTAAATTTTGTCGTGAGCGGCGACCGAATTTCATGGTGAATGAGGAGAACCGTCCATTTTTAGGGAGCGACTTGGCTGAAGGAAAAAGTCTCAAAAGTTTGCTTGTGTGTCCCCAGATGTTATCCAACTTCCTTCGCTCAATGGTTGAACGGTCGCCAAGACCAACAATGGCCTAGTCCGTTTTGGCCGCTGCTCTTTCCAGGTCTGAAAAGTCTCTCATTCAGACCTCTGAAATTCGTGTTTGAAACCTCAGACAACTGTTTGGACTCCACGAGTGTAGTTGCCTTCTTTTGATTCCAGTAGACCAGGGCCACTGCACATCCAATCAGCTGAAACCTGGCCACAGTAAATCTGAAAAGGTACACATCCTCCACGTCTTCTACCTGTAGAGTGGACAGACAGATCGGGCGCCAGACTCCCCAAGGATCAGGAGCGTAGCCCGAGGCGTCGGTCCCCGGGGGGCAGGCTGAGTCTCTTGGACTCCCTTTTCTGGTTGGAAAAAATAGTATCAATAGCGCTCAATGACCAGTTGATCAATTCCATAATGATTTTGAAGTTGCGCACAGCCTGGGGATCCAAGAAAAGACAAAAACTGATGGTAGCAAGCGGAACAGGGAGAGCGAGGAAAGAAGTGACTGCACTCGAGAAAGGAGGAGCAGGCCCCCTATCACCCCTTATTACACCCTATTTCTTCCACGCGTCTGGTGATTGTACTCGCTGACAGACTCACAGCATTAAAGATATCTTTCTTGGGACACACCTCCTCCACGACAAGATTTAAACATTTCTTGACAAAGTCTCCCTCAGTAAAAGGTTTACCGCAGCTTGCTATCAATTGAGCAACACAAAAGCTGACCCAAACTGATGATTGGTTCAGCTGAGTTTGGCATACAAATGTTGTCTGCTGAGCTAACAGTCGACTTTTTAGCTTTGAGATTTCGTATGTTCGCATTTGGCCTTGCAAGCTATCATACTTGTCTTTGTGACAGCATTCATAATGTCTGGGTAGATTGTATTCTTTGAATACCGCTGATGGGGTTAAACACCCATGATTCGGAGGAATCAGACAGCAGACAACCTTTTGATTCTTGCAAGGGAGGAGCTGCCGAGGAGCACAAAAGGTCTCTGTCCAACACTCACCTTGCTCGCCTCTGCTTCGCTCTTTTATTTAGGAATGTACAGACATTGCTTCACAGCTGACCATAATAAACACACAGCTGACAGCAATAGACACGTCTGCTGACCACAATGAATACATTTTTTTAACGCAATAGATACATTGGCTGACCATCACATGTTGTTTTTCAGGGAGTAAAGAATTCTTCATATGACAAGGCACAGAATGCTTTCTTTGAGTTCCAAGAGTGGCACAGATCAGTTTTTTGAATTGTGCAATGAATTAATATGGATGAATAGAAGTTTATTCCAACAACTGCCACCGTCTCTTGACAGATGAGACAAATAGCCTTTTCTTTGCATTGAACAAAAAAATAATCATGTGTCCACTGCAGGTTAAATACCCTGCATTCTGAATACGTATTTCTCTTACTTAACCTTTTTGTCATTATTCCATTCTTAGGGGGTCACGTTCACGTTCTGGGCAAATGAGGTCGTAGTAGCAACAACTTTTTTTTTTAGTGTGGTTCACAATTCAAACCTACGAGGCTCGGCAAGTGCCACTTGACAAAAAAAAAAAAAAAAAAAAAAAAAAGCTCGAAAA